>JAECUM010023170.1:0-34669 GCA_016617855.1 Megalonaias nervosa | reverse complement strand
GTTTGTATACTCGCCTAGCTAATATTTATGTTTTCACTTTTCAGCCCGAGGATCTATGTCTTTTGCGGAGGTAGAAAGGTATGTGGCACGCAGAGGTGGTATATACAACGGATCCAAAGAAGAGGACGACATATCGGAGGCATTCCAAATGCTAGGACAATGCGAAACAGGCAAAATCTCTGTAAAAAAGTTCAAATACTTTATGACTACCTTGGGTGAAAAAATGACGGATGAAGAGGTCGAAGAATTTCTTGGGTTTATGAAAAAAGATGGTGTTGCTTTTGTAGAATGCAAAGGTATTTGTAATATTCACATGTTGTAAATTCGATTATATTATTGCTTTAAGAGCAAAGCGAACATTTTCAAAGCCATTTTTGAACTTATTGTTCGTCAGACCTTGTTATATATAGGAAACTTGAACATTGTTAATGTTATATTCTGTGGAAGGAAGTAGAATAAAAATGGAGTAACTTACGAAATTGCATCTTGTCTTGTAAGTTATTGCAACGTTTCGATAGATTAATTTGTTGTTTTGCTAAGTTTTAGATTCGCAGTAAATTCGGAATATTCTTTTGTTTTGCGTTAAAATGTAAAGGCGTATCCTCATTGACAGCCATAATATTATACCAAAAGCATTTCTTAAATCTCTAAATTAGACATTTATGTGATAAGTGTAACCACAACGATCCAATATTTAAATGTTGTAGTTGCATCGTTATTAAACTGTGTATCTTTTGATTAACGTAGAATGTTTTACGAAAGTAATACAGGAAACTCTTACGCTAATCCCACAATTGTTCTCAGATCAAAGATTCTCCAGTGTTTATTTTTGATGGTCAATTATTCCGAAAGAGATATTCTATTTTTACAAAATATGTACTGCACATGCAGAAATGAAACTTGAAAGCCTTGTTATTTCCCACTTGGTTGGCATTGTCATCCGCTTCTAAGTAACTTGCATTTTTATTTTGTATTTTCAGATTTGATACAGGCCTTGCAAAGCTTCGACTTGTCAAGCTGAAGTTATTTTAACATTCCAGGAATATACGTTTCCAAGTGTATACAAAAGAGTCAAATTTGTTTGTTTGGGAGATAATGAATCTAGCTGCCGAACGTTTTACCCAAAGGAACGCCAGCAGAAGTACCTGTCTGGAATGGAGCCATTCCATGTCTAAAAATGTCAACGCATTAATTTGTGGACACTTGAACTCCAGTCTTTTATGGACATTGTTCCATGTCTGCATATCTTTTTAGAATCTGATGACAACGTGTATTTGTATATAGCAGATGACTGTAATTGGCCTGAACGTTAAACATATACTCTTAAATCTGAGGAATACATAAGAAGCTCAGCCAAAAACAAGGATATGTAATTCCTTATGTGGTGTATTGTACCGGACATACGAATGAACAGAGTTACACCGTTCGACACTCTGAGAGAGACAACGCGACATAAAACCAGACCAACAATGTCATGACTTTCGAGGAATATGCAACGTTTAACATACGAGTTTATTCGTTTAAGATTTTAAGAAGACTTTTCAAGATGACTAGTTCATAATGTGAATAAATTGGCATATAGTTCGAATAGAAGGGAGAAACGGATAGAGCATATATAATTATGTACAGACGAAATTTATCATTAATATTCATCATATTTATGGTTTGTCAATTTCGATATCTACTTGTTAACTCGTGATGAATGAAAGCCCGATTGTAATGAGTTTTAAACTTTGAATGCTAAACATTTCGTATATCGACGAAATAATAGCAAATTTAAAACTGTCTTTTATTTAAAATAGGCCATAGGGTTACAAAACTGCATGCCACATCTTAATAAAGGTGTTTTGTTCGTTAACAGTAAAATTGTGAAAAAGGGAGAAGAAAATACGCAAAATAAAAAGAATACAAATCTAAATAAGATATGAAAGTTTTAGAATTTTGCCCATTTCATTCATTCAATTTAAAAGTAAGAGAAAAACAATACACGGATGTTATGCAGTATAATTTAACTTTGGACTTCGGTATATAAAACGTCATTATCAATTTGTCTATACTGTGAATCAATACATTGTGTAGATGTCTTTGCATTGTTGCCAATAAATAAAATTCCATTTATATTTTTTCTCAATATAATGTACGCTGATTTATTTTTGTAAGCCCATTGTTTCATTGTGATCACGCAAAACTTACGTTAAATTCGTTATATGCATGACTTACAAAATACCATTGCATCCTATATTCCATTAATTAATTTAAACTTTACTTTTATAACCGAGAATTCATTCATTTTCTCTTGATTATCATGTTGAAAAATATTATGATTTGTATAATTCTGATATAGTTAAACAAGTTCAACTTCTTATGATTCATTTATTGTTAAATTTTATGAAAAAATTAGATTCAAGATAAATAGTCTATAATTGCTTTAAATCTTACATCCGCAGATGTTGAATATAAAATATTTTTCTCTATGTAGAAATACCAGTACATACGTATATGGTAAACATAGCAAACCGTTTCAATTGTATGTTACTGGACTTGTATGTCGTTTTGTATTGTCTTTAATATACAATTCAAAGTTAGTTAATTGATTTAAACTATTGTATCCAAGGTACAATTTTATGTACGAACTCATAGTTTCAATATACTTCCGATTGATGGAAAGAATCTGTAGGAGTCATCCTGAGGTATGCACAGTCTATGCCCATTTTCGACAACGGAGTACAGCTTAGGTTTGCTTTTGTATTTTGTTTTGAAACAAAATTTGTCAATGTAGATTGAAACAGGTATACACCATTCACGTCCATATTTTTATCTGCATATTACGTTTATAAATGTATGGCAATCTCGCCCCTATGTATTTCATCCACAGCGGAGATAAGAGAGAAATTTAGATGTCTTGAAGAAGAAAAAAACTCATTTTATCGGACAAATCATTTGTTACGTACATTGAATGTGTGTTTTATTTACATAAATCACACAGATTACATTTTAATTTTTCAGCATTGTCAAGCATATGCGATGCAATCGCCTTTTCCTAGAGTGCCAGATTTAGCTTTAACAACTCGACTTGAGTCACAATCTAACCTAGGTATTATTTTCATGGGATGATGAGTTAGTAATACGAAGGAGTTTCCGTGAAGACGCGTAATTAATATCAAACAATATGTTAAGAGTCTTATACATGCACAAAATAGTCCTATGCAGAGATACAAAATGAATACCAGTGGCTGAAGAGTGCGCATAGGAAAGGCGTGTAAGAACTATGGGCACTATCTATTTTCAATACAGAATTTAAAATGAACGAGTTTCATGTCCGGGTTTAAATATTGAACGACAAATCCAAGGTAAGAAATTCATAATTTCACAAAACATTTAATTGCCTTAATCATCTACAAGCGGAAATAAATAAATCGGCGTCCGAAGAAACGTGATTGTGTTTAGATGTTTTATTTACAAAATGGTCAAGTTTAAATGAAATGGCTTTTTAGAGACGCGGTTGTTTAATGTCGGTAAATTTTAAGACAGATTTGAATTAATATGTTTCCGTCATATAATAACCCCTAACTTATTAGCAAGGTTATGGGACCATTCGAGATGGTATATGCTCAGCCAAATCAAACATTGGTTATAATTATGAAACCTGGGTTGTTTGTCCGTTACAAGGTTATAATAGACAACTTCCCTGAGCTAGACACTATGTATCTATGGTACGCAAGTGACATGAATAAAGTGGATTGATTATAATTATAACAGTGACATGAATAAAGTGGATTGATTATAATTATAACAGTGGCATGAATAAAGTCGATTGATTATAATTATAACAGACGTTACAGCTTAGAAGTCCGAGTTACAGTGTGTTATATTTAGGGAAATTTCTAACTTAATATTCAGGACAGCGTGTTTTAACTATGTTTATGTTTTCATAATATTTAATTAAATTAGCACAATTATCGTTTTATTTCATGCCTTAAAAGTGATGTTACATCATACTATTCCATAGGAAAAAGTTCACATTATACGGTGAGTAAGATTGAAAAGCGAGGATGTTTAAATACGCATTAAAGCTATAGAGGTAGTATTTTGTCCGGCATAAAGGCTAAACACTAATAATTGTTTCTTTATCCAGGTATATCCATTTATACAGATAATTATGGCAACAGAATACTTGAAAACGTCTTTTTTTACACTTTTCCCAATTCACTGGCAACCGAAGAATTTAAAATAGCCAAAAGACAACAAAACTTTAAATATAAGTGGAGCTTATTTACAGAAGCGTCCCTTGCGGTGCATTTAGTTTGTCTCTGCATTTCATCTCAGCGTGTATATTAACTTTCATTTCTAGACCAAACGGAATTTACTCTGTGAACAACTGTAGAAAAAAGAAACATTTCTATATGTAATTTGCCCTTTTTTATACATACATGATCATTTTATGGTCATCAGTAAAGTTTTAAATTCAAAACGTTCGTGTTATGTCAGGGCCGTAATCATCATTATTGTATTAACGTTGTGCTTCTAAAATAAGCTTGATTAATTTAAAACAGTGTTATATATTTAGCTGGCTTTATTAAAAGAGTTTTCCGTTCAGCAATGTGTTGAAGAATTGAATTAGTTAGGATGACTGTATAACATGCGGAAGACATTTAAGATCAAAAACAGTGTAAATTTAGAATGGTGCACAGGCTGGCTAAGTAGACCACCAACCTCAATCGCCTTCTTTTTAACATATGTGCATAAATCTTACCTACCTTTGAAATATGAGCAATATATGAAGGTTAATTATTTTTAGAAGTCTTCTTCCTTTAGAATGTTTCATCGAATTCCTACCAATGTTCTCTACATGTTTGTCTTATTATTTGATGATAGGAGTTTTTGGAAGTGTTTGTAGCTTATTATCGAACAGAAAGCTAGGGTTATGAATATTGTATGAGGATGCATCAATAGTAATGCTATACGAGACTAGTGAAAGTTCCAGTCGAACACACACACACACACACACACACACACACACACATATATATATATATATATATATATATATATATATATATATATATATATATATATTACGAAATATTTAGCAATATGCTTATTGTTTGATTACAATTTAATTTTGAAAAAAACACATTACTTTGACGTAAAGAGTTGTGGTCACATATATTCTTTGCGACACCATGGTATTACCGGTTATAATGTTTCATCGAAGATTTTGCGCTCAATCAGTTTCGTGTGCTTTTTATTAAAGTTTTGATTACATGAACGATTTCATGTGTGACACATACTTGTCAGTATTCAGGTCTGTATCGAATATGAATATTAACCATTGCGTTTTAAAGCATGTAATATTATATTTAAAAATATATAATAATGATTATTTTTTTTCTAATTGCACGTCATATTTTATCTTTCTCAATAAATTGTCTTTATTATTTTTCCTTGTCTTCCCCTGCATCTGAGTGTTACGTTGCAGGTAAATAAATGGATATTGAACGTCTTCTTCTTGATACGTGAGAAAACACAATATTTTGAACTCTGATCATGTGTCTGAAGCTTCGCTACAGTTTTATACCTTGGATAGAACAATTCATTTCACAGACCCATACATTATAGAATTTCTTTTCTAATAATTCAAGAGTATGATTACTACCATTCTGTTTCCACAAAACTTACATCATTAACATGCGATCACCCATAATTTATCTTTGTAAAATCTACAAATACGTGAGATTCAATACATTTTTGAAAAAAATTTTGAAAACCAAAGACCACCAGTTAAGAAATCAAAAACAAAATTGACAACTATTTTAAAACCTTTCTAAAAACTACCCTGTACTTATCATGTTCAAAATATGATAATTAATGTTAGATTGCAAAGTTAACAAGTGTTTGAAAACTTAGGAGATTAGTCACACGAGTCATACCTTAATCCAATATTCAAATTGTTCCCAAAATATTACCAAGCCAACTTGAAAAAGATAGTAAAAATTATTAGGTTATACAGACTTTTCGTGCCTTCAGGCCCCAATCACAGATGCAACCTATTAATTAAGTAATTCAAATAATAACCGAACTTCATTTTAAGTGCAAATAAAGTATTTACATAAATTTTATAAACACGTGAAAGGAAATAACTAGCGTCGAATTCTCATTAGTTGATATTCCTTATTTTTTATACAAGTTACTTCGTGGCCCCGGGTGGCCGAGTGATATAAAGCGTTCCACTTTATGGATCACTGCCAACTCACCCCCTCCTCTTGGGTTAGAGTCTTGTGCTCGGCCGATGTTGGTTTGTGAAAAATCTGCCATTGGCTGGTGAAGCTGATCTGGGCTTTCCTGGCTACTTCCTCCTCTAATTATACTAGCCGCCATGTATAGCCTATCTTGCGCTGAAAAAGGGTTGGAATGTCTGGTGTTGTTAAATCTGTAGGCTACAGTTCGGATTGTAGGGCTCGAATTCGTCGAAATCTAAAAACACAAATCTATGCGTCATTCAAAAATCAGAGTAACTGAAACCATTCGTATTTGTGATTGGGCTTGTTTACAGATATATGTACGGTTCGAGAATAGAAACAATTCAATCATAAAAAGACAACATTTAAGTTATAACGTTCACATAAAAGCTGGCATAATTAAAACGGATGTTGTATTATGAATAATTTCCGCTAAAGAAATAATCTACCTAAAAATAGTCTGGGTCTTTGCCGTTTGTTTACAAAAGTAACCTAATGCAGATATAAGCAAAGATAGTTACACCTAGGGTTTAAACAAAATGCAAACTTAAATCAATAACTGACCTTTAATCAATAACTGACCTTATAGCGAGAAAAGTGTTATTTACGATATTTTATAAACGAACATACTATTATAGAAAACGAAAAAGTAATTGTTAAAGTAAATGAACGTAATTGTTGAAGATCAGGTTTCCGGAGCTATCATCAGATTACGTATTGCATGTACTAACACCATTTATATATGCTAGTTGCTAGTTTTGCTTTTTAAACCCGGGTATGTTTTCCGGAAGGTCCATTCGTGCATACATTGGGAGAACAGTATGAAACGTTAAAGAAAGAAGCAAAAACGAAACGAAAAGAATCCCAAACAATACAAAAAGCCCAACTAAATCCTCTGTTCATTTCCATAATGCTACAGACAAGTCGAATGTGCAGTTTATATTCAAACCTAAGTGGGAACGAATCAAACATAAATGCCAAATAAATTGAAAACTCCCTTCACTACCAAATGCAACCATTAAGGGAATGTTTTTGAGCGAATACAAATTAGAACTATTTCAGGTTTCGGGTTTCTAAGGAGGATAGGTAGATAAACAAGTTTATTAGTGCATAAACTGTGCTGCTTGTGCAGTAACGTTAACAATGCAAAAGTTTTTCACCTGCTGGGAGTGAACGCTTATATTAGAAAGATCTTTGGTTAATGTGTCTAAGTAAATATTGTGAGTTAGGATCTACTAAGATAACATATTTTTTCAACGCCTGTTTGAAAAACCGAATTTTTCACGATGATCAGAACAACATGATGAGCAACCTTTGCATCGCATAGATCTGTTCGGTAACAGAGATTTCCAGTTAATTGGATTGCTCACATATAAGTATATAATGAGAATATCCGAGTTAATAAAACATCCGTAGTCGTATACAGAAACCGTAGTGAATTCACGATTTGCAAAACGAAAAAACCAGGGTGTTCTGTTACAGTCACCTCTTGGCTTGAGAACTGAAACTGCTGGTTTTAAAATATTGTCACTGAATTTAGCTCTATAATAGGCAGATACAGTCTTTATTCACTCCTTTAGATCACTTTATGCAGAATACATTATTATGCGCAGCCTAAACACAGTGCTTCAAGTTCTACGTTTTGTTGGTTACAGTACAGCTAAGCTGCATTCCTAACCAGTTATCTGACACTATTCAAGTGCATTTTCGCCACGGCACTATCAGCATCAGCAGCTCATATCTTACGAGAAATTGCTAGCGGATCGATATAGTGGATAGTATTCTGATATTTCTTGACACAAAGAAAAAGGGAATTTAATCGGACCTTCAAAATTGTCTACGAGCCGTACAGAGAACACGGCACATGATATAAAAAAGGAATAGGTCAAACAGAGAACATGATACGCGCATTGTCCAATTTAACCCGACTCATTGGCTACGCTTACTGGGCAGGTTAAATTGTTATCGAATTAAAATAAGGATAAACTTCTAACGAATAGATCTCATAAACAGATATACTGCTGCGTTTCGTGTGTGTGGGTAGTTATCTTTTCTTTAGAAACAATATGTTCCAAATGAAAGTTTCACTTTTATGGATATATAAGCTGTTTACTGTGGAAACATATATTGTTTGCTAAGAAAAGCACATGGGGTGGAGCCATAGAAATGTAGTGGTATATCAAACATGACAACAAACAACTACAACAAACTATTTAAACTTAGAGGATAACAGTTAAAAGAGAAATAATGGTGTTACCAAACTTCGGGAAAAAAACATTGAGTATGTAATGCACCAACATCAAATGTCAAATGGTGTTATACTGTCTGAGAAAACGAAATTAATAATAAACTTTAAATATTTATAATCTAAAGAAGAACCATTAGCTTGGAGGCATAGTATACTTGATGTACGTTTGAAAACAAAACTTACTTTCAATTTACGATGAGCAAAACAGAATGTTGTTTACAGGGAAGAAAGGAAATATATTGATAAAAACTAAGTATTAGATTTTGCCTTTTGATTGTGTAGCAAGTGCAAATTAAAATATGTACATTCAGTTTCTACCCCAAAGCTGCATAAGGGTTTACCTATTAGGTGAGTGTCATGCTGATATTATTTAAGGTCGAATCAGTATTGTATGATCCTAGTATGAATAACAGATAAATAATAAGAAGGAATGCTATTGGTGCCTTAGGTAACGTACTTTCTAAATTTTAACAATAATCGCTCCCGATTTGTCATTTTCAGGTACTTTATTCCTTTTAACAATGGATGAGTTAAGGAAAGATTTTTAAACATTTCAAGTCATTAATTCAATTTAGAGATGGTTTGATGACTATATAAGTCTATAATGATGTTTCTCTCAATATAATCTCTCTAATCAGCCTGAATCTATGTTTAAAAATCCATCCTGAGCGACAGTCACTTATTCTATTATGGACTTAATATGTAATAGGACATGTATATGTAAGGACTGTATTGAAAGAATCATGCAATATTTAGCAATAGCAATTACAATTACGTTGTTAGTTTCAACACCCGGACTCCAAGTGCTCGTGTTGTTAAGAGAAGGACCAAAATGTTTATCATTGCCAACAAATGCATGTGATTCGTTTTGGAACTTCAGTTTGGGAAAGAGTGTATGATTCTGTTCGCTAAGAAAGGGTCACTTCACATTTGTGCTGGGATAGAGTTTACTAGTGATTGATTTGATTTCTACGTCAACACTGTCTATATACTGACTACTTTGTATGCTTCTACAGGAGTAGGAAAGAATTGTTCTTGGCAAAAGAAGCATGGCAAAAGTGAACAGCAATATTATTCATATATGCATAAGACAATAATAGTCCCAGAATCGAATTATGCAGCAGCCCGATCAAACATATAAATTGTGTATTCTGTGGTTTTCACAACAACAATTTGCATTCTATCGGACAGATAAGTCGTAAACCAATCAATCAAATTTGATTATATTCCGTAGCTTTCAGTTCATGGACAAGCCCTTGATGCAGACACTGTCAAATGCAGTCGATGCATCACAAAATGGTTTGACATGTCTGCTCAATTATCGAGTGGTTCACAGATACCATGATACATATCCATCATCTGGTACACAGCTAAGTAGTATGGAAGAAAACCCGATTGATCTTTGAAATAATCTTATTTTAGTACATTCGGGTATCTGCATATTACAACGTGGCCCTTTTTATGACTTTGCCAATACATCTAAGTAATTATTTTTGTCTGTATTTGCTGAGATTACTTTGCTACCTTTCTTTTGCATCGACAATACTTCTCAACGAACACGTAAAATGTGTTAATAAAATAGATCTTACCTTTTATCAGATGCACAGGCTTTTCTTAAGGAAATTATTCAAAAGCTTCTAGAATATTCCGTTAACCTATTGTAGTGCTTATCCTTTTGTTAATTGTGCGAAATGGTAATTCAAGAGGAGCTACATTGTTGTCGTTGAGTTTAGAAGCAGATGTGAAAAACTAATTTAAGCGCATGGCCTTCTAAGCCTTCTAAGCTGTAATTTGATTGATGAATCGAAAGATCAGTGAAACATAATCGTGCATTGATGTGACGATTTCAATCACATTAGGTTAAATTTGAGCTTGATTGCGCTCCGTTTTCATTATTCAACTTGTATGGCATGCTCTCAAGTTGCAGGAGAACATTAAAAGTTTAAATTGATTATTTCGCAGGAAGTCGTTCTGAATGCGGAATAGTTTGAAACAAATTGACATCATTCATAGCTGTTTCCTTCTGAAATGAAAAGTATAAGCTAGTAAAAGGTTTAGGTTACAAATTATGACATCACAAGACATATCATCTATCATATCAAGTTCTGCTTAAAATCAGATTTCCAGATTAGTTGTTCGGCAATGCAAAATCGATACTAGATTAGGTGTTAAACAGTACACCAAACATATCGTCTGAACATAGACGTAATTCAGGGTTAACAAACAAAATTTTACAATGTAGTCAAAGTAGCGTAAGTGTCAATGTTCATTTCAAATTTGAGTTTCGTCATATAGATTTTGTTTAAGTACACTCGTTTACTTTTCTATTGACGGCTCAAAAACTTTTCAGCTGTCAACACATTTGACGTGGCCGGACGCAGTCTTTGTTTTGAAGGAAACTATTCGAAAATATTGAATAAAATATTCTGATTTTATTAATTTATTTATGCTCAGCTCAATATATTACCCATTTCTATTAAAATCCATCAGGCGATTGTCTCTTGTCATTTTGCACTAACACACATATACGCAATTAAGTGTCTCATACAAATTTTATACATGTTGGGGAGGATGAAAGGGACTACGAAACCGCATCTCAAGATCTGTAAAAGAACTTACAAAGTCAAAAAGGGTGAACATAGTCTTAAATGAAAAAGATACTGAATACTGCCACGGATTAAAAGTGCAATTATCTGAAATGAAATTGCATACGTAAGCAGAAACAAACGAAGAAACAAACAAATGGCCAGCATCAATGAGAGTTGTCATGATACAAAGGGTGATGTGATATTCAGAGTTCCTTGAGAAAAATGCGCGAATACTGGCTTATAATGTTAAATCTGATCGAATAATTTAGGCAATAGCCATACTTCTCGCCACTTATTTCCTTTCTGCATATAAACCGATTTCAGTAAAATTAAAAACCACTTTCTGCATGATTTTGTTTCCTGTTCGGAAACAATAAATGATCAAATCGTTTTAATTTCTGTCCTGTTATGCTTTATTTTTCCGACCATTATGCTTTTAAAATAGTTGCATTTACTTTCTTTCTGCAAAAGTGAAACGTATTGGAGATGCAATTAGATATATGTGAATAGATACCACGACTGCAGATCAAAAACGTATAAATCCTGAACACTCAAAATGTTTGAAAATTAAAACTTTCTCTGATGAAATGAAACTTTTATCATTTTAAAATAAATACAAAAGTGCATACCAAAGTTTATTTGTCTATGCTGCGTGGTTTATATTTAACCTTGCTGAGATGATAAAAAGGGTGCAAAAACGAACAATTGCTTTAATCGTTTTGTTTGCTCCGGTATGGTTTTGTTTCGGAATTATCTTTGTATCTATAGAAATAATGACGTATTTCTCTTTGTTCTTGAAGGTGTATAGCAGTTTGCGTGGTCGTTTTGATCTCTTATCCTCTTCACGAAGTAGTTACGACAGTTCAAATAAGTCATCTGTAATAGGTAAGAGTTGTTTTCTAAATGGTTAGTATGAAAAATAGTAGTATTCCTCCAGTTGTTTCATCATCATTCCCCGACTTAAGTTTTCATCTATTACCTTGATCTATATATATATATATATATATATATATATATATATATATATATATATATATATATATATATATATATATATACCATACGCCCATCTAATTCTACTTCCTTATCGAGTATACCAGTTGCCCATCTAATTATGTTGCCTTAATGTGTATACCAGTTACCCATCTAATTCCATTAACATTATCAGCACACCTTTTGCCCAGGTGGATTTATTAATTTATATACCAGCTGCTCATCTGACTTTATTCCCTAGCTTTATATACCAGTTGCCCATCTGACCTTAATGCCCAGCTTTATATACCAGTTGCCCATCTAAGTTTATTCCGTAGCTTTATATACCAGTTGCCCTTCTGAACCTTTTTTAAGGGCATACATGTATTAAGGCATAGTCTCGTGATTGTACTAACGTAATATTTTACCTCGGTTTACAATTGGGATATTCTCCATCATCTAAAATTGTGTCTTTCACGTTAGCATAATATTCATGTTTTGGGGTCTGTTAACAATTAATGTTACGCACCAAAGATTTTAATTATTGCCTCATAAGCTAAATCATCTACACTGTAATTCTATGATAGGTCACGTTATAGTTTTGTTTTGTTATTCATGTAATATTGCATTCCTTAAGTTTTCTACCTTATTTAGGAACTGCATCAGAATTGTAAAGGCTGTTTCAGACTTCAATATATTTGCACTCATCCTTGAATGATGTATTTTTTCAGCTTCATTTACAAACATGTGATAATGTTTCTTAATTATGAATATTCGGTGCTCCGAAAATATTTCTCAACCTAAGTAATTATAAAATTTCTTGGAGTAGACGTTATCATTTACAGCATTCAAGAGACTGTATGACAGCAAGGGTTAGTTTTGTAAAAATGACCTTGCCTAATTTCTTACTATAGAATTATCTGGATATTTAACTTATACTGGTTTAATAATTTCAGACAGGAATAATTCTTTGTGTTTGGGTGTTTGGTTCGTGTTTTGCATTGTATGGCGTTAAGTACTAATATTGGGCTTAAAAAGATTTTCCAATGAATGACACAAATGTTAAATAAGGTGAAACATGCAAGTTGTGTAATTTCATTGGTTGATTAGAGAACCATTATATGTACTATGCGACATAAGTGAAATGCGTATGTAAAACAAATCAAGTACACAAATATACATTCATGATGAATGATCAGTCTGTGGAATCGTGTTCAGATATAATTTAAGAGATATTACTTATTTAAATTATTCATTGGATGCACATTGACCTTTTGAACTAAAATACTTTTTTGGGATTATTGAGATCTCACTCAAAGTTTATGTATTATCTCATTGTGGTACATGAAGACTTTGAAAGCCTATTTCAATTTTCATTCGGAACATTCTATATTTTTGAACTTGTAATAGCGCATTTAGGAATACGTGGGATTTAAGTTCACAATACCTTAAGTGTCCGTAGAAATTTTGCTACGTATTCACATATTTGTGGATTTTACTAACCTAGATGATTTTTGCTTCTTTCTGTTAAATAGTTTATGACCATAGAGTAGCAACAATACTCTCATATCCATAATTAAATCTAAAATCTACATGAATGTCGTCAGCAATATCTCCAAACTGAACGTCCTTCGACAAGCCAAGCACCAATTTAGTTTTGATCACATTTAGTAGTAGCAGTAGTTGTTCTAGTAGCATTGTCGTGATTAACACATCCTTGTACGTGTTTATCGCACTGGATCATGCTTTTTGTACAGTTGCATATGTGTGTGTGAGTGTTGGGTAGGTGGGTTGGTATGGGTAGCTTTTGGGTGGGTTGCTGTATATTAGATGTATGAAACGAACATTGCTAAGCACGATGCAAATACAATTCCGTTAGGAAAACAACAACGCCTGAAATCATTAAACGTTTATTTCTGTTTAGCTTTGTTTTCAGATTACGCGTTAACACTGTAGAGGAGTGAGTGTGTTATCTCACTTCCGCAGTTACCATGTAATACTATATTTCAAGCAGCGGTGCATCAGCATCCCAGACAACTATCTTGAAGAAATTAAGGCTCGAAAATTGGTTGTTTTTTAGATGCATTTGTTTTATCATAATTGGAAACTACATCTGCTTATCGTTATTTGATTAGAATATTCGTTTAAATATACTTTGTATATGCTTTTGGCAGTCCACACTTCTTTCTTCCTTAATTCTTCTATCCTACCTGAACGCGACCTCTTCATTTCAGACCCATTTCTTTCAATGGTTTAAACCATGGAACTAAATTAGCACCAATTCAATTTTTAAGTACGTCAATAGTAACATAATAGACAAAGATATCGATCACTTATATTTATTTTATTACAAAGTTGCAATTACAAAAGAATGGTAACAAAATTTAGATTTATGAAACAATTTTGGCTTCACTCGAAATGAAACGAAAATCTTAGCATTTATCTGAGAGAAGTAAATCTTTACTCACCTACCCCTCCCACCATTCCTAACCCCTTTACAACCACGAATAAAAACACAGTCGCTGCTAAGAATGGGCACTTCAGCATATTTCATGGCGTGCATCATCCTCATTTCCCTTGATAACATAAATCAAATAATAATTACGATATTTCTTCTGTTTTTTCTTTTATTACTCTCATTACCAAGACATTGTTCAGTATACTTTTTTGCTCATCAAATTCCTTCCTTCAAACGAGTCCTTTATAGCCCATGACATGAGGACCATTAAGAAAATTAAAACCAAATCTAGGAATCTGCCGCGTGCTGATGTAGCGATGATATAATTATGATTAGCTTCACTTTGGTAGTCTCCTCAAAAACTCTTACAGAATGTCTGACGGATACAATAATTATATCAAGAGCTGATAACTAAAATTATTTGATTGACGTCACAATAATTGCACAAAAGCTTTGTCCATATGCCATGTTGCAAAACATGAATATATCCTCATTTTACACCTTAACAGTCAATCTAGCCCAATGACGCATTTGTTGAGTAAGGATGCAAACAATTAAGTAAAATCAACAATACACAAAGAAAGAAATTAATGCATCAGACAGCGTGCGCTGTGTGCTAAAATGTTACACTATCATTGTGGCTGTCTTTTGGCACTGTTTGTTAATGTGGCAACGTTGAGAAAAACATTGAAATGTTACGTACCTACCGTACATATTTAACAGCAAATGTACAGATTCCTTCGCCTCAGAGAAATATTTTAACAGAATGTCACTGGCGTTGCCCCCTTAATAATGTTATATATATATATATATATATATATATATATATATATATATATATATATATATATATCCCCCTTGCACAAACTAAGAAACGTTAGTGTGAGAGGTCTAAACTGATACTGTTCTTAGATGTTACCTCGATGCTTGTCTATATTCAATATTACTGGTTTAAAGGGAGGCGACTTGTATACAGTCAATCAAAAATATGTCGAATTATGTCCCATTAAGCAGACCTTTTTAACTACGTTTTAATTCAACGGATCTATAAAGTCTTTCGTAGAGGTTTTAGTCTGTAAAACAAAATAATATTCAACACTATTGACTAGCTTACACATTGTTTAATTGTCAAAGTACGATACAATCTGATAGAGCACATGTTCTAACGGCCTAATTACCCCTCTCCCAATATGAGAAAAATAATTCATCATATTATATGATGAGAATAGTGTGCCAAACCTGATTTTGTTGTTGTTGCTGCTGTTGCTGCTGCTGTTCTTTGGAGTTTAGCGCCATTTCTCAGCGCAAGAAAGGGTATACATGGAGGCCTGTATAACTGGTGGAGGAAGAACCCGGGAAAGCCCATGCAAAGGCCACCAACCCACGGGAAGCTATTGGCAGCTTTCTCTCATACACATATATTCCGAACTCGAGACTCAAACCCACGAGGACAGAGATGAGATTGCAATGATCGGTAAAGTCTAGCGTTTTAGACTGCACGGCCAGATAGTGTCAGAGAGATCAATATGTTTTTCGTTATGAAATAAATATGTATTTCCTTCGCATCTCCATTTTCCCGATGATGAAAGTCGAAACTAATAGTTGTATCTAGTACTGGAGGAACATTTCACGGCATCTTAGTTCGTTGTGGACTATGCATGGGGACAAAACATGAAGACATATACGGTAGTTTATATGATGCTACAGGAACAAAAGAGGTGTCAACAAGCTGATGAATATCAGCTTTTAACGCATTGATGATGTATAGGCTTCATGACTCAAACAAGCCATTTTACATTTTACTTGATTCAATATTTGGAGTTAAAAACTTTTTCGAATCACCAAAAGATATGCCACTAATAAAATCATATTCAAAATTGCTCCACTAGGTCAAGATGGAGTGTATGAGAGGTCATTTTGTAAAATGTAGCCCGCAAGTGCAAGTAACTAATATATTTGAACGTCGTGCGTGTTCCGTCATATAACCGCGTCGTCATCAGCAAGGTGGAGAGCCTGCAGTCCACCGGGGAACTTTGTCAATGGACAGTTGTTCACAATGTGTGACATGGTCTGTAGAGCTCCACAGCAACAGGAGAAGTCAGTCGCCTGGCCCAATCGGACAAGGTTGACTGCACAACAACCCTGTCCTGTCCGAAAATAGTTCAGCGTGATCCACATAAGACGTGGAAGGGTTGAAGCCGGGAGGGCAGACCTATGTGGAGGAGGAATGTTGCTAAGTACAGGCAGCCACGGTAAAGGAGTAGGACGTAGTGTTCCAGAGATTATGTGCATTGTTGTGCTGAGCTGGACACCAATTAACTTGGTGCGGGATGATCGAGCCCAGACAGGAGCGCAATGCTTGGCTGTCGAATAACAGAGGGTCAGTGCTGATGTCTTGAGTGTCTGAGCACTAGCGCCCCGGGCTGAGCCAGCCAATTTGCAGAGTAGGTTGGTTCGAGTGCTAAGTTTTGGTGCAGTGTTCTTCAGGTGGTTGCAGAATGTCAGTGATCTTTCCAGAGTCATACCAAGGTATGTTTGTGTTGGGTCGTGTTTTATTTGGTGCCCATTGAGTAGGATGCAAAGCTCACGGTTCACATTTGCATTGTTTAGGTGGAAGATGCTGGAGACTGTCTTTGTTGAGCTTGGCTGCAGACACCATTTCTTGAAGAAATCCATCATATCCTCCATGTCCTTGTTCACTACCCCCTCAAGCTCAGTAAATGAGCGACTTTGGGTCCCTATAGCAATATCATCTGCATACATGAACTGGCGCGACTGTGTTACAGACAAGTAATTGATATGGACATTGAACAAACTAGGCGAGAGAACAGACCCTAAGGGGGGGGGGGGGTCCATTAGTCTGACGCCTCTACGAGCTGCAGATCTTTCTGATGTGCTCTCTGAAAAGCCTGTCGCGATGGAACAGTTCGATAGTTTCAACTAGCCAGCGCTGCAATACTCTTGAAATTTTAAACAACAGCCTACATGTCAGACCCTGTGATATGCCATTGCTAGAACAATACAAACAACTCCAGTTTTAAGGTTCCTCTGAAAGCCGTTTTCAACAAATGTAGTCAGGTCAAGGATTTGATAGCAAGTGCTACGGCCATGCCTGTAGCCTGCCTGCTCAACAGCTATGATATTGTCATAGTCTGGACCAATCATATGGATAATTAGGCGCTCCAGCCCCTTAAAACAGGCTGAAAGCAAGGAGATCGGCCGATAATTCGCCGCATTGTGGAGATATTTGCCAGGCTTTGGGATCACAATAATCTTAGCCTGGCGCCACAAAGTCGGCATGCACTTTTCCCTAACACGCCAGGTGTAAAAAGCGGCAAGTTATTCCTTTGCCTTCGAGCCAAGGTGCATCAAGAACTTAGGATGTTGTCATATCCTGCTGCTTAGGCAGATTTGGTGCTGCATAGCACCGTTTCCGGTTATGTTGTTGTAAAAGCCTCTAGGGTATTTTGATCTAGTTTATTTGACTTCCGATTGCAGTATTGTCGCCACTCATCTCGTACTTGACGTCGGTGCTGTTTCTCAGGAGATGCTCATGCCACTTGTAACAAGCGACTAGGTACATCATTTGGTTTGACAACATGGTGACCTTGAACTGGTGGTTGCCGGGTGGTGCCAAGTCTTCGAATCAAGCTCCAACACTTCCGGCTGAAGCGCGTAAAATTGAGTGATCCTATAGTTTCCTCCCAGCGAGTGCGCCTGGCAGTGTCCAGGGATTCGATCAGGTGATCTGTTATGTCTGGGTCTCCTGTTGCATCATACTGCTTGAGAAGAGCCTGACATTCTTCATCCAAACAGGGTGTATAGGCTGGACGACGACCATGAAGGACAGACTGAAATGCTGCCTTGAATATGGCTCTTTGAAAACGTTGGTAGGAGTCCTTGATTGGGATGCAGCGAGATGGTATAGTGACTATGCTACGCTCCAGTATGTAAGTGTAATTAGTCCAATATGTTTTGCAGGAGTTCCAAGCCGATGTGAAGAGCTGTCTATACCCAGCAGCTGAAGTCCGATATGGATAAATATTGGTCTGTGCCGACTGTGTGGGAAGTCGTCTAGATGATGCGAAAAGAAACCAAGAACCTCAAAGGTAAAAAATAATAGAAATAATGTTCTATCAGATTACTCATATGGCATGCTCAAACACAGGAACCTGTCTATCATACCATAAAATGACCAAGGTAAGTAACTTCAAAACATTCCTTTCCACGCCTGACCCTCAATCTACAGCAGTCATTCCCGCCCATGAAGGTACTCGGCCATAATCAATGGCTTGTGGTATTCCTTAAATGTCTTTTCTATTCATCAACCTATCGTTTATTTTTCTACATTGCAACAACCTGAGGTTACCGGCTCCGAAACTTGACAATTACGCGAAAGTTGCCTACCGGGAAAACGTTACGGTCGCCTACAACTTGCTGTACTTATTGTTATACATTTTAAATTTGCATTGCTTATTGACTTTTCTCCATGATAACGTGTTATATATATATATATATATATATATATATATATATATATATATATATATATATATATATATATATATATATATATATATTGTAAATGACCTTAGTCCAAAATCAAATTCATGGTCTACCTGAGTGGTGATATTTTTTTGTAAACAACATAGCAAGTTGCTAATATTTGTCTATAATTATGGGATATGTATTTAAAATGAACCTATTAATTGTAAACATGTTTGCCGCAGTTTGAGTTATAGATGATGTCTTGATTCTGATGAAGAACGTAAAAAAAATGAATATATGAATCTGAAACCCATTTATGTTACTAAACAATATTAGCCGCAGCCTAAAACTTTGCTTTATTCACCTATTTGCCCATAATGAAAATACATCAAATGATAAAATTTCAAGATTTCAGATTTATATATCAAAATGGTCTGTAATGAAAACACATCTTGCGCGGCAAAAATGTATATGAATATATCTTCATTTAGAGTTTCTGAATTCCCTGGTGTCGCTAATTGACCTATCTCCACTTGCCAATCAAGCTGATCGATTAACCAATCATTAGACAGACCTCCAGGAATCGCTTACGTTCGTCATTTTCCTCCGAGACGCTAATGGTCGCGATATTGAATTAATTATGATAAATATTTATATAGTTTTCAAACGTTCCACAATTTTTCGATCGATAAATATTGACATGGAGTCAATTGTAATTCTAACAGACGACATTCAGATCGTTTAAATGGAAGAGTTCGATGTATTCATTTCGCAATGCCTAGACAAAAGATGGAAGAATAAACACGTGTGATAGCATACATTTTCTGCTGAACATCGACACAACTGATTTCTATTACCACATGAATGCTTGCACAATTGTATGTGATCAATGACTTGAAGAAAAATAAAATTGAAAAATGTTTGCAAACATGAACGTGTCTAGAATCAGGGTTGAAGGCCCCTAACTTCAGTGATTTTGAGCTTTTCCTTCTGTAGCTGAGATGAAACCCCATATTACATCATTTTAAATTCGAACTTTACACTCGAACGTGGGCTTGTCCCAAAAATAATGTAGCATAGTTTGCAATCTTTCAGACACTAAAGTGACTCTTTATTTTCTGTCCTTCAGCTGAAGGGTTGATAGGGAATGAAAATTTTAACTATATTAACAAAATGAAAAACAATTATTTCGTATGTTTATTTTCCGAAAGATTAAGCATTTGCTATCCTATTTACATCAATATATATCACTAATCAAAATTCAATCTCACTAACAGAGCAGAGCTATAAAGTTATTATGTACATCCGTATTCCTCTAAACAGTAACGATTTAGATTTTGTTATATATTTAATTCCTTTACATAAAAATCAGTATAAACAGAAGTCATTACATTAAAAAGAACGTATACTAAATACATTAACATCTTTTGGAGTTTTTTTTTCCCCCTTTTACATACCTAGGTCAAAGTGGACTGCTTAATTAGACAGTTACAATTTAGTATCTAGTCAGTTCTTAATGTATTAGACACTACTATAACTGTCCTAACCAGTTGCTTACCTTACTAGCACTTTCTGGAGTAATTCTTTAATTGTTTAAGCTGACATTTAGCATTGGCAAAGTAACTGCTATAGACACAGTTATTATTACTATTCTAGGATTCCATACTATATTGTACAATTAACTTTGACAGCCATTATGTGTAGTTTTTGTTGCGTTGTAAGGTTTCTTGTTGACAAGTGAAAATTTATGTATGCATGTTCTGATAATATGCATGTTTTAACAGTTCGGCGTTTATTTGATGCTGTTATTCTTGAATATTATAAAGTACATATAACTTTATTTGACAGCCCGTTATGTGCAATATTGTTGTAGTGCCAGGTAAATATGTAGTATTCGATATTAGTATTTAATATTTATATTTTATCGCTGGTTATTATTAATAGATTTATAAATGAGAAATTGTGTTAGCGTATATTGTCTTTTGTTGCTAAAGAGAGTTAAACAATGAGCAGTAAAATTACACCTTTTCTTCTTGTCTTTCTATCCCACCTTAACATTTCTTTAAAATAAATCCTTAATTCTCTTCCAATTTTGACTTCACCTTCATTGCAATCAGAACGCAATAACGGTGCCTAAATTACACAATAGAGCAGACATCCATTTAAAGTCTAATTATATCAATACAATAAATTACACACTTACATTAATTAATGATACTGGAATTATCTAAAACATGAGAAGAGCCAATAGTGTTCACAAATGAAAATATTTATCCATCATTAATGGAATCGTCGTGACTTAATTAAGGCATTACCTCGGTAAAGTTGGCATGCACAGGCTACAAGAGGGTTACGCTAACTTCTATTCTGTCTATATATATTACAACAAAGGTGTTGTTCATTCACTTACTTTGAAAGTTTTCTTTCACAATTAGATATTTTCCTTATTTGAACTTAGTCACTTTCAGTAACTTGCTTTATTTTCTTCTTTGTGCATATTACATAGAACAAGTGGAAACGAATCTCCATTAATTTCATGATCACTCATGTATGGATGTGACGTATTGCACAATAATACTTTACTGCACAGTATTCATAGATATTTCACAAGAAAGTAAGAATTTTATATTTATTTAAAGGTTATTTTTATTGGTATAAATGATAGTAGCAATTAGTAGATAATACAGATATGAGCCTTTCTGGGCCAGTCCTTTGACGCACTAGTCCGTTATGGTCATGGGCCTATCTGGTAACGGTCCATTCTGACCCTGAAGCCAATGAACTGTACCTGTGAAACAAAGCTTTTTATTTAACAAAGTATTAATTTGGCTTAGTTGTCCTAGTATTTTTGGTCACATCTGTCAATCAGTAGACTAAACTAAGGTGGTTTAATCATATTACATACACAATAATATTCATCCCTGTTTTGCGAACAGTCTGTGGAATCGCGTACAGTTGTACTCAGATATAACTGACAGGAATTATTTCTTTACATTATTTATTGAAATTATGAAGACCTTATTGACTTCTGGATTAAACACGTTGCTTCGGAATCATTGTGAACTCATTCAAAGGCATTCTGGATTGCATCACTGCTGTACAACAGGGATTCAAAACTATTCCCAGATCAGGATATTCAAGACTATTGGCACATCAGGGCATTCAAGGCTATTTGGAATACATTCAGAACATTGTATACTTTTGGGCATGCGATACAACACTGAGGATTATTTTGGATATAAATCAGAATACTGTATTTCTTAAATTTTCACCTTGTAACAGTGATATATATATATATATATATATATATATATATATATATATATATATATATATATATATATATATATATATATAGGGGTCTCTATAATATATATATATATATATATATATATATATATATATATATATATATATATATATATATATATATATATGGAAGTCTCTAGGGCTTGCAAATTTATTCATTCTTATTTCTTGTATTCTTGTTGTAACATCAAGTCTGCAGATGTATTTTACATTACATTTAGATCTTATTTCAGAGGAACATTTGTCTGGATTATGCGGTGAAATAGAAAGTGCTCATTGGACCACAATATTGTTTCTGGGATTATTGTGACTATTGTGATTTATTCAAAGGAGTTCTGGACAACAAAATTTCAATAAATACGCCTTTACGAAGACCTTTACATTCCATGATCTGAAATTTATTTGGAAAAGCTGATTCTTCTGGATATGAATATAACTTTGCTGAGACTAATATAGATTAAATTCATAATACTGTATGTTAAACTTAATTTTTTATAACTTTGACAATTAAATTGTTTGTTAAGTTTTGCAAAACTTGATGGTGTTGCTTCTTTATGTCACTTTGTTTATCACCATAGTGTGTGCGTGTGTGTGTGTGTGTGTGTGTGTGTGTGTGTGTGTGTTTTGGATTTGTAACATAGCTTTAACAATGTTTCAGTTCATATCACTATGATGTCTGCATTGTGACAGCTTATATTGATGTATAGCACTGGGGCATCATGCCGCAGACATGTGGCATCATGTTCCACCCACTCACATTATCCTGACACGAGGTCGACCGGTCCTAACACTAACCTTTTTATGCTGGGCGCCAAGCAAGGCAGCTGCTAGTTCCACTGTTATAAGTCTTTGGTATGACTTGGCCGGGGTTCCAACCAGCAACCTCCCGCACCTGAGGCGGACACTCTACCACTTAAGCAACCGGCGCGGTCAGATTATGACCATAGATTTGTAACTATATATATATATATATATATATATATATATATATATATATATATATATATATATATATATATATATATATATATATATATGAAGTATAATTCAACATAAACTTTTTTGCAACAGTTTCGTAGACTGACTTCCCTCTAGCTATTAAGAGATACTCGACAAAGGTGGAATGATACATGCAAGTTAAATAGATTTTATGAAGGCTTTTAACAAGGTTCCTCAAAAAAAAAACCACTCGGTGAACTCAAATGGGTATTAGTGATCAAACCATTAGATGGATGAAGAACTTCCTTAGCGATCGAAAAGAACAAGTTTTCATATTAACATCAATTACGCTACGTGGGGAAATGCTGCTATTTATATAACACAATAGCCAGCACTGGGCCCCATACTATGTTTAATGTCTATTAATATATTTGCCTGATACAACACCAGAAAGCATCAGCTAAGCTGTTAATTATAAACTCTAATACTAGATACTAGTACATGTACTTGTCTGGAATTTATGATCAGAAAGCATCAGCCACGCTGTTAATGATAAACCCTAATATTAGTACTTGTCTGGAAGTCATGAACAGAAAGCATCAGCCACGCTGTTAATGATAAACCCTAATACTAGTACTCACGGCAACAAACTAAAAGTTCACAAGGAACACTGTGATCATGACATATGGGAAACATCACTTCACCAACTTAGTAGCAGACATATGCAACAGCTGACCACAAAAGGTATTCAGTGCCACAAACGTGAAAACATCTGAATGAAGATTAGATCAATGCTGGAAAGACCATCTGACGAATGAAAGCCTTAGCATTTAGCATACAGAATAAAGAAATAATAGACACAGATCATTGCTGCCTCTTTAAGCTAACATCCAAGAGTTCTGGACCAATGAAATCAATATAAATCAAAGTCTAATACATAAGTAAATCATGCGAACCCCACTAATCCATTTTGAAACAAAGACTACATACCACCTGTACTTAATGTTTGTAATGCTTGTCACTCATTTACAAAGCCATGAAAATGACATCTTTGGTGCTTAATTGGACAACGTATGATAGGCATAATTAGTTGCAGCCATTTAGAGTAAACAGCCTTTAGAAAGTATTTGTAAAATATACTGATGCTTGTTAACCATATCACTAATCATGAACAGAATACTGACAAAAATTATGCATATTTGAAAAGACAGAAAAATTATTTTTGTATTTACTGTGATTTCTACTTTTGTACATAGATAACATAATATCATTATATTTTATACATTCTTTTCACCATCAAAAATTTATGCAATTCATCTAATTATTCGATTTGACCACAGCTGCACAGGATCATGTGCAACTCATGATCGCAATTCCTGGATCACGTCTGTGGTGTGAACAAGTCAACTTTAATAATAATAATAATAAAAATAATAATAATAATAATTACAAATGTAACACTATATATATATATATATATATATATATATATATATATATATATATATATATATATATATATATATATATATCATAGCAATTTGCACATGATGTCCAATTATAAAGAGGCCATGCTCTGTCATTAGAAGGAAGTTATCTCCCGTGTGACTCATGAAAACTATTTCAGCAAAATTATTTTAACCAGCATCTTGCAAAATTAATATGAATCAACTTTTTATATCAGAATTGTAGATAAAAATATACAATACTCATTCAGTGAGCTATTTCTGGAACAGTCTAAAAAATTGTCACAGACAAACTCTAAAGCACATTAGGCCCCTGGCATTAGGAATGAATATTACTTGAACAGTTTCATCATTAATTTCAATTAAAAACAATGGAATTCTGACATATTAAATTATCTATTCTCAAGCAAAGGAGGATATAGCGTTCGAAAAATATTATTTGGACCTAGAGTAAAAAACAGGTGTATTTTTGCACCATACCTTTTACTCCCATGATAACTTCTTGCATGGAATTATTGATATCTCTACGGAGTAAAAACCCAGAACCTTTCATATCTGGCCTAATTATAATTTTAGCTCAAAAATATTTTACACTGCAAAAGTGTGTCGACTTGTGGATCCAAAACAGCACATAATAAAAAAAATTCATAATTTTTCAATTACCAGATATGCAATAACTATTTGGTATTTTTTTAACAGAATAAGTGGTCATAGTTACAACGGATTTAATAAAGGTCAGTTGTTTTTATCCCCATTTTTGCAATGTGATCATTCATAGCAGTTTTAAATGCATTTTTTTTTTTTGGCAAGACATCGTGGTTGCTAACTGTGTTCAGCAGGTGGTCGCTCACGACAGTGCATTTATATAATAAATTTGATCAGTGTATTACGATTGTGGTTGTAATGACAGGTGGCTGGTAATAGCAAGAGTTATTTAATGCATTTTAAGTTATTCTTTCACACACTCACTGCTAAATGTTGCAGGATACTTAATTGAAAGAAATGGGACTTCACTTTTACCATCATTTTTAGCCATATTTTCACAATCATAGTACAATCCCCCACCCACCTGTAATGAATTGTGCACCATGCTGCCTCCCCCCAGTCCAGCCTGAATTTCAGCCAATATATTATCGTTTAATCATTTTAATTTAAAAGTGCAGGGTAAAAAGGATATATAAACTTGTAGTTTTTTCATGGGTCCAAAACCTTCAGGCCTTATATCATTTCTGTAACATCATGGCAATTATGTGATGAAGTAGCTTGTGCTCCAAGACAGGAAAACATTTTGTAATGTCGGTTAAAATCATGGGGTTTTCCCAAGCAGTGTGAGGTGTTGAAGATCAAATTTAGAAGGGTGATTTTGTTATATTCCATTCAAAATAGGCACTGTTATGTATTATGAAAACATACTTTATTTTTGTACTTCACTTACAAAGATTTACAACTGAACCATACAAAAATCAGATATTAGAAACAACAACAACAACAACAATAATAATAATAATAATAACAATAATAATAATAATAATAATATTTGTTGTTGTTGATCAAATAATAATAATAATAATAATAATAATAATAATAATAATAATTATTATTATTATTATTATTATTATTATTATTATTTCTCTTATACCTCTTCAAGATAAAACAATGCATAGAGGCAGGAAGTCAGTCCAATTTCCATAACAATGGTGTTTCACAGCCATTATTTAAAAGTTCCTCTTGGACAACACATAAAGGATGTCACTTAGATAAAGATGAAAACATGGTTTACTGAGCAATGTATCATATATTTATCCAGAAACAATATGGCCAATCGGGCAATGACTAGTGGGTAAATGACATAGAATATTTATAACTTGCTAAGCAACGCCATAGCTCTTAAATCATATTAAGGGTACCATCCTCCACCCACTGGTACTTAATTATGCAATACAAACTGACTTTGAATCACACTCAGTGTACCATACCCACCCACAAGTACTGAACTGTGCATTACCAATAGACCTTAAATCTCCCTCATTGCACCATCACCCCCAACTGTACTGAATTGTGAATTACTAATAGCCCTTACATCGCACTCAGTGTACCATCCCTAACCCACCTGTACTGAACTGTGCATTACCAATAGAAATTAAATCACACTGAGTACCATCCTCCACCCACCTGTACCATGGGCGCCCGCTGCATAGGTCAAGGGGTGGGGTGGGGTGTCACATCCCCCCCATCATATTGCTAATATATATATATATATATATATATATATATATATATATATATATATATATATATATATATATATATTCCGACAAGCTTAATCGTGCAAATGAAGCTGAAAATATGTCACAAGATTCTGTTCAAAACGCTTAGTAAATATTAGCTTTAGTTTCAGACTGCTTACTATACTAACTCTCCCGGCCCTGACTGACTGACCCCCTCTGCAAAAAGTCCTGACCCCACCCCCTCCTCCCGCAAAAAATTCTTCGGGCGCGCATGTGTTCATTGGAAGTCGTCATGTCACGTTATTTTGGGTTTTCTGAGCGATCTATTATATCGCGTAAGGTCAACTGTTCATCTATAAATATTTGGTAAAGTGTATTATGTTCGTATGGTAACTTTGTTCAAGATGAATAAATTGAGACTCCTATAGTTCTTATGTCGTCTATCAAAACATAGAAGTAAACGTTCATTTCATCCTTACTGTTTCCGGAATAAGCGTTTGCTCCTAATACATAGTTTGGTATTATTTTTATACTTCATACTGATTCACTGACGGATATCCGTCAATATTATGTTGAGCACAGTTGGTTCTGTGTGCCAAAGGACGAGTCCGTACGTGTGCAGTATACAAAATGAACGAAATGAAGACCGCTGATCACCACTCTTTATACTGCGATATTTTCTGAGATATACACAGATGTGAATTGAATAACATTTTTCGCAAGCGCTAAAATGGATAACCAGATGAGTGACGTTATTGACAATCCCTTCAAATGTGAACTATGTGGGAAATTATTTGGCAACGCCGCCAGGCTGTCTGCACACATGAGGATACACACTGGTGACAAACCATATGTTTGTAACATATGTGGTAAACGGTTTACAGATAAATCTGGAATCAAAAGTCACATGAAAACACACACTGGTGACAAACCATACGATTGTAACATATGTGGTAAACGTTTTACAGACAAATCTGGGATCAAAAGTCATATGAAAATACATACTGGTGACAAACCATTCGAGTGCGAAATCTGTGGTAAATCGTTTAGCATGAAAAACTCCTTGAAGAGACACGCTTGGATACATACTGATAATGAATTATGCAAATGTGAAGTGTGTGGTAAATCGTTTAGCGCAAGCTTGAGATTGAAAAATCACATGCGGATGCATACTGGTGACAAACCATTCAAGTGTGGAATCTGTGGTAAATCGTTTGGCGTGAAGTCCTATTTAACCCGACACGCAAAGACACATACTGGTGATAAACCATATGAGTGTGAAATATGTGGCAAATCGTATACACAGAACGCTAATTTGACAAAGCATTTGAAGAAACACACTGGGGATCAACCATGCAAATGTGAAATTTGTGGTGAATCATTTGACAGGGATTGCATATTAGAGAATCACATGAATGTACATAATGGTGAAGAGGAATTTATATGTGGAATATGTGGAAAATTGTTTAGTCAGAGTGTTTATTTATCAAAGCACCTGAAAAGACACATTGGCAATAAAACCATACAAACGTGAAATTATGGTCAATAGTTTATTAGAAGCTTTGTTAATAAAAGTCATATGCATGTACAAACCATTCAGAATTGGCTGAAAATTATTTGGACCTACCTCAGACATGAGAAGAAACTTGATACACAGACTGCATGTTGACAAATCAGAAATTATTTAAATCGGTGCTCAATTAAAAAAAAATTTAGACACAAGCCCAGGGCTGGTGACTTAAAAAGAATTAGAAGCCTTGACTGAAATTCCACAAGCCTGGACTCCAGTTTCCATAGGCCCAAAACTCTCCACATTTTTAACATTGTCACACAACATTGCAGTTGCTACAATTTAAAAATAAATTCAATTGGGTTCAATAGGGGGTTTGAAGGTAATGCATTTGTCATTAGTGTTCATACACTTACAAACACATGAAGCAACATACTGAATGGTACAGAAATGAAATACAAGGTAAGTAGATGCATTACCATCAACTAGAAGTTTACAGTGTAAACAAATATGCATGTAGGATACAAAACATACAGTGGGAAGTAAATGGGAAACTTCACATATATAAGGATGCAGAATGAATCATTTGGTGCAGTTAATGACTTGACATTATGTTCCTGGCACTTTGTTAATGTATTGATTACATTAAGTACAAGCCATTTAACGCTTCAGGACATTCTGTATTTCATTTTTCCATTTGCTTAATCAGTTTCTATGTTGCATTTCTAAATATGTTTAATGTTTCTTAGGAAGTTTTCTACTCCAGAGATAAGTGTACTATTTAGTTCAGTGTTAAATTTCAACTACTTCAGTGTTAAATTTCAACTACTGCGAGATTTGAAATGGAACTTCTCTAACAACTTTTTTTCAATATATATATATATATATATATATACATATATATATATACATATATATATATATATATATATATATATATATATATATATATATACACTCAAACAGTTACTTCTTCATCCAGATTGTGCAAGTTTTCCAAAATCAACTGATGTCATGGTAAAATATTTTGTTCAGTATACTGTAATGCTTTGTTTACTAAGTATTTTGTAGTCCTGTACATTGTCTTTGTCTTTCTACTATTTTGAAACATGGTGAAAATTACCTTTATAGTTTTCAACAATGTCATGTATATTTCTTCTTTGGCTGGATTCTGATTTACTTAGGAAATTGAACTATAGTCACCTTTCCATGGTTTCATATGCACCAATTTGATGTTTAAAGTGATTGTTTGGATTTTGGAATTGTCCCAGTTTTACATGGTCACTGCACGTTTTCCATGTGTTAGTAACTTTTCTTTTTTAAAGATTGCTATTAAGTATATATGAAATAAAAGTGAATAAAATTATCTTTCTAAATATGTATTACTTGTCAGTTTTATTTATTTGGATTTACACTTTATTGCAGGTTGAAATTAATTATTGGTAATGTACATTACCTGTACAAAATCAGTTTATCAGTGATTCGTGTGAAATGTGTGGTTCATTGGGAAAATTATTTGACAGGGTTAAAGGAAATGGAATAATTAGTATGGAATTTGAAGAATTAAAATATCACAAGCCATGCTGACAATATTTTGATGCAAATTCAAGTGTTGATTGTATGCGATCCTCATAATTTATTAATATTTTCACATACCATTGGAGTCTGCATATTCTCATCTTTAATTTTAAATTTAAAACACAGTTGCTAAGGAGATTTAGTGAGCCAGAATTTGCTCTAAAGGTCAGAAACTCCTGAGTTGTTCAACTTTGCAAAACATGTAATATTGGCACCATCTTGAATATTTTATGATATTAGTAAACAAACACTTATAACCAGTAGTTTCTATGACTTGTGGTTAATAAATACAGAAATCTAAAGCAATTTTAGCATTTATTCATCTGTTTTAAACATGCCTGCCTTTTGTGAAATTGTAGAGACAATGATTGTCTTCATAATCAAATAAATCACATTTGACATATCAAATTTAGTTTTCCCATTCAAATCATTTGCTATTTCATTGTTATAACTTTTTACAGGAGGTTCAGTTAAAAACATTATAATGATTAGAAATTGTGAGTTACAATAAATTTTGACTATTCATGTATGCATCATGCTATGAAAATTACACCTCCCTTAACTAGTATCTATCTATCTTGCTAGATTCTTCTTTTTTATATTGTGAACTGTTGTTAACAATGATAAAAAAAAAAGTAATTACAATTGTTTTAATTATGAGTGAAAATTATACAACTTAACAGCCACTTTTAAAACTTTCGTAATTTTTTTTAAAAACACTTCTGTATAGTGCGGTAGTCCTTTTTAGATTAATGTGTATGGAAACTATTCTGGTAATTTAAATATTCTAAACCAGCGGACTCAAACTCAAACCACCTTGAGGGCAGCATGAGGGCATTTTCGTTGGCCCAAGGGCCTAACCACAACTACATCTCTCTTTACACCTTGTGACGCCAGTCGTTTTGTGGGCCACAGGATATGGCTTGGCGGGCTGCGTGTTTGAGACCCCTGTTCTAAACTGTTCTGGCCTTATGGTCCATTTTGCCCTGCATAATGGATTATCCCAGCCCCATCTGCCAGATATATGACTTAAATAAAGAATAAATATTGAACCAAGGGGGTGAACAAACACCCATCTCCAATCTTCATAATGGATTTATTCTTGAAATCAAAAGTTTCCCTGAGGTCACACAGAGCTGCTAGTGAACTTACAAATGATATTTTAAAGTTGGACCCAAGATTAAATACAGTGAATCAAAAATCTTGGTAAAATGCTGAAGTTTATGGTTGGGGTGGGATGCTCCCAATATTTTAATTAAACTATTACAAAAGTCCCACCCAGGTTTGATTTTGGTTGGAAGTTAAATTAGTGAAAGATAGATGTAAAGCTCCGAAGCCCCAGTCAGCAATGCAGACGGTTAGATGGTTAAATATACAAAAAGGTTGAAATTCAATGAATAATCATTTAATAACAATTCAATAATCAAATGATTCAAATTTCCAATTACAATCATTCCGCTTGACCTTTTAATAGCCTATTGCATTACTTGATTAGCAGTGTGAGATCGATTTCCACCTGTTGTTGTATTCTACTCACCTGTGGTATTCTTCTCTCGCCTGTTTCTCCTAATTCCTACTCCTCTTCCTCCCCAACTTTCTCCAAATTCCTTCTCCTCCTACTTGACTTTTCTATACTCCTTCTCCTCTTCCTCGACTTCTCTATACTCCTCCTTCTCCACTTTCTCCTCCCGACTCCTTTTCCTCCTCCTCCACCTTCTATCCACCTTCTCTCCACCGACTAGATTTCTGTAGACTTTGCCTGTTCTGCTAGTCTCAATTCCAGCCACATCTTGAAGACTCGGGACTCAACTGAACCGGAAGTTGTTCCCTAAAAAACTTCCTTTTCGTTTTACCGCCAAATTCCGAGTGGCTTGGAGTAACCCTATTGCTCGACAATCTGTCTCGGCGAAACTAACTTTTCGCTTACGAGTTAGGAAATTATCATTCGGATCTAAGTTGTAATCATACCCTCTATTTCAATTCCGATTGGATATCGCTGTGAACTAATCCAATCAAATTTAGCCGACAATGTCCCTCTCGCTGTCTGTCAACATGAGGACGGATGAGAACACCCCGTGGGCTTCCCTCTGATCTTGAGACTAATCTTTAACACCTAGGTGTGATAACTACAAGCCTTTGTTATATGATGCAATCTATCACCTTTGCTAATTCAAGATTCCGGTCACGTAAACTTGCGTAAGAGATTAACACTAGTCCGCGGCAACCTTTAGATATCAAACATATGGCCGCGATAATATTCCCAAGACAGTAGTTTATATCTTCTACATGTCTTTATAGCTGGGGCTTAGCAAAGATGACATAAAGTTTGTAAATAAAATGGGAGCATTTTTACATAATTTCTCTTGTTACCAGCTAACCTACAAAACATCCGACAGCACAAATGCATTCAGCAGGAAAATTTAGAAAAGAATTTCCATTTTCAAAGTAATATTTTTAAAAATAAAAAAGTTACAATATTTTAAAGAAAAATATTGTTGGTCATGGGTCCATTGTTTAGCAAAGCAAACCAAGTATTATATAAAACTAAAAATACTGAAGATGACTTTTTTCTTCAAGTTATGTTAAGTTTCTTTCTGGTGGAGATATTTGTATAATGTAAACTGTTTGGGAAAGGTTTCAATGAGCCTTTTAATTTAGAATTAGTTGAATTCATTTATACTGTCTTTCAATAAAGTAGATGGCAGCTGCTCGTCTGTATAAGGATTCGGCTTTTCTTGTACATTAAAAATAAGATGCAAACAAAACAATGAAATGTTGTGTTCATGATTTTTATTATCATCTCTTTAAAAATATTCAGAAAAGAAAACCTGCTGAGTAAGAATAGTGCAAGAGTTATTTGCTCATTATAGACCAACATGTTCTTTCCTAATTTTCTGTTTATACCAACTGTATGTGACCCATTTCCAAGAAAACACTGGTTTCTTAAACTCTGAAGTTTGTCTCACAGATTCATTATATTGATAGCAGTCCAGTCTGTACTTGCCATATGTTCAATGAAATGGGGTATTTGTGTGGTTTAACTTGTGGATAAAAATTCGAGTGGATAGGTCTTTTTAAACTTCAAAGCACATCCAATCAGGAAAAGAGAAATCAACACCACTTTACAAATTTGGAGATTGATGTAATAAAACAATCTGATTAAGCTCGGAACCAGTGCATCATGTAGAAGAAGAAACTGGTGCGAGGTTAAGGGGTTCTCCGCTCATATTCCAGACCTACTCATGTTTACATATTATTTTCAATATCTATAGTCTTGATATTATTTTCTCAAACGTTTATCGACGAGACATGAAATTCTGCATACTGTTGCGCAAGTAAACATGGTAATTGCAATCAATTTTGTCCACATAAAGTTGCAAGCAACTGAAAGCCATAGTCAGTCCAAGTTTCGTCTAAATTTGAGAAAGGAATAAATATAATTTCTCCATTTAGATGACTGGATTGGCAACTTTTGTACTATTTGACGAAGCAGTGCCAGTTTTCTAATTTCTTATAACCTCTTCAGCAATTCATTATCGTGATAATCAGATTTCCATATATATATATATATATATATATATATATATATATATATATATATATATATATATATATATGTGTGTGTCTATGACATGTGAAAGTCACGCCAATTATTCCAGAGGAGACTGTCATGAATTTTTACTTGGCTTTGTATAGTTTATTATCTTCGTAAGAACATGTGCCAGTAGCACTTCTCTCCTTTTCCATCACAGCCAACCTATGGTGAATTTCAGAAGAAACAGAATGAAGAGTTCGAGAATTCTTTTTAAGAGAAGAGACATTTGTTCAAAACCAAAAAGATGAGGAAAAGGGAATACAACAGGATGAGATGAAAACATTCAGAAGTGAACAGACGATAAAGGAAGCGAAAATAAAATTATATTTGTTAAAGGACAGTTTGAGGACGTGAAGCCTACTAGAAATAGACTTTCACAATCCAAGACTTCTAAATCTTTAAGGACTACATCGACGACCCCAACTGAGAAACCAACAGTGACAGCAGACATTGGCGCCATTACATGAAACAACAGGACCAGGACGAGATCAGTTATAACTGGTGTTGTAAAGTCCGATAAGATTTTATTCAAAACCCAATGGTTCTTTTCACGCCACCCAGATCTCTTTGAAGAATGATACTACACACCACTGCAAAACCAACAAAACAATTCCATCACAAATGTTTGTGAGAAAATAACTTACCAATACCAAAACAAATGGGTGCACTCTGTGTTTGGATATATTCTCATGAATCAGATTTACAGTGAAATTTCTAAGCATATCACCACATCTTTTCATTGTCCTTCCATAATTCGTGTATTGAAATGGATGCTTCGGCCTTTTGTTCTGCCTTTTGTGCTCTGTGTATCTTTGCTGGATTGGTTTCTTCGTTTAGATGATGCTTCATTTGCCTTCTGAATACTCGTTTATCTCTATTTGCATAGCTGTGCCATTTTTCTTAACAATTATTAAGAGATATGTTTACTTTGAACTCTCAGCCTGCCCGTTCCTGTCTTAAATATTATTTGCATTGGCTGGTGGTTCATACTGATGTCACTGCGTACAGAATGAATTTGGAAAACTATGGATGTTCATACTGTTTCTTCTGC
>JAECUM010023169.1:0-18018 GCA_016617855.1 Megalonaias nervosa | reverse complement strand
CACTCATCCACTCTCAAGTGACATAGATCATCATCCAGTGTCTCACCAATTGTATGCTGATGACACCCAAATAAACAAATCTAGCCATCCAACTGAAGTTGAAGCTACCATCCAAGGCGTAGTGAGGTGCATTTCCTATGTGAAATCATGGATGACATGTAACAAGCTGCAGATGAATGATGATAAAACTGAAGCCATTCTGATTACAACACAAAGACTTTCTCATTCACATCCTTTACTGCAGACAATAAATATCAGCAACACCAACATTAAATTCACACAGTCAGTACGAAACCTCGGTGTTACTCTTGACAGTACTCTCTCATTGCACCAACATGTCATGAACATATGCAAGGCTGCATATCTTGAGCTGAGACGCATCAGCTCCATTTGCAAGTATCTTTCAGTTGATGCCATTAAAACACTTGTGTGTTCCTTAGTACTTTCAAGACTGGACTATTGTAACTCAATTCTGTCTGGTTCATCTCAATATCTACTTCAGAAACTTCAAAAAGTTCAAAATACAGCTGCTCGAATCATCCTTAGAGTACCACGATCAGAGCACACCTCTCCCCTGCTCTGTACCCTGCACTGGCTATCCATACGATCCAGAATTAAACACAAAAATTTGTTCTCTGTGCTACGTTTCACTGACGGGCTCCAGTCCAACATACCTATCTGACCTCACCCATGTGTACACACCTGCAAGATGCTTACGCTCCTCTTCTGACACTCGTATTCTCATCATTCCCACTATGAAGATGAAATCATATGGACAACGCTCTTTTGCATACCAGGGCCCAGCAATGTGGAATGAATTGCCCACTGCACTTAGACACAAAGACACAGTGATCTCATTCAAGAGCGCTCTTAAAACTCACCTATTTCAACTGTAAGAACAGACTTAAAGACCTAATAATGTACCCTTATAATGTATCCTTAACTTAAATATTTACAGCATGTTTTCTGTTTCTAATTTCGTGGTGTTTGTTTTTATTTTTGTAATCATATCATTATATATGTTTTTTAAGTGTTGTTAAATGTTGTAAAGCGCTTAGAGCTTCTAAAGATAGGGCGCTACCCAAAGTCCTCATTATTATTATTATTATTATTATTATTATTTAATCGTATCGAGCCGTGTTTTTACTTCTTTACACATACGATACGCATACAATTTCCACCTTGCGTATTTGAATAATATAACTGAAATATGAATAAATGCTGTCGCAGCTTTGCTTGTATAATCGATAAGGCTCTGTCACAGCGATAAATATTTTAGAAACTATTCGATTTTGGAAGCAAGCTTCATTTGAACGCAGGTGGATGTAAACCGAAGTAGTCGTAGGCATAGACTAGGAAAGAATATTACTCAAACTGACAATAGATAGGACAAACAATTGTCGGTAATGATCGTGGTTTAATTAGACTCAAACAATGCTATACCTATTAGGCAATGAATTTGGGTTTACCTGTCGTACATAAAGGGAATAAATGCTTCTAAAGAACCGATTTTAATTGTTAAAAATAATACAGAAATGTAGGTTAGCGTCTTCTCGTTTTTGTCTTACTCAAGGTCATTAGACATGCTTCTAAATGTAAATAGTCTTTATTTACATACGAAGAATAATCCATGATAATGCGACATATTCAGGTTCTATTACTATCTTAATTTAATTGAACAGGCTTAAACCCTCAACATATTCAGCTGGCATATTGCTTCAGTTCTCTTCATAAGAGGCAATTGAAGTTATCAATGAGGGTGAGGTTTATCATGTTCAGCACTATCAGCTATGCGAAAGTTTAGTAGCTAATAAGGTTATAAATGGCAGATGTCGCCAATACAAAGACAGATTTTTTGAAAAGAAAACTTACTTATCTTCGTTAAATTTAAGGTTATGAAACTACAATCAATATTTCTGATATTACTACAACACTTCCACCACCGCTATGAATGATTAATGACTAAAAATAATCGAAATTACTTAGCATTAAGAAATCTTAAAATTTACTGTTTATTGGCCTCAGAAGGTCAACATTAAAATTCAAAATATCATTAAGTCAAATCTCCTGCACATAGCAACATAGAAAGTGAATAAGAGGTAAGACAAAAGTCAGTAATTAAATTTGAGAAAATGTGCATCGTGCAAAGTAAAATTAATTACTTTTAAGAAATTGTTATAATTTAATCATGTCTCGTCGAATATACTGAGTATTTTCTCTTCCTTTGTAGTGTAGGGTTACTTTAAGAAAATTTGCCATACCACCCCATAACTGGTTTATATCCTCCCGAAAAGCTTGGTTGCGCTCCCATTCTAATACGTTGTCCAGATAAAAATTATGAAAATGAGTACGAGCAAATAATATGTAATTGATTTGCGATTTAATTAATTTGATTTTTAATATTTCTGCATTCAGATGAAACTTTAAGAATTTATTTTCATTTCAATAGTTACACCATGATGAGGATAATTGTCTCATATACTGATGACTTGTCTAGATGACTGTAATCACTGTTTGCTCGAAAATGAATGGATTCTTTAGTATGAGTTAACGTCTTCAAACAACTGTGATAATTCTTGCAGTATTACGCAACAAAATTTGAATATGGTATGAAATAATTAAAGACGAATAAGGTAAATTATATGCATTCTGCTGAAACACTTTAACACACAGTGTATACTGAGAAGTGTGTCAGAAGAAAATTGCTATGACAAAGAAAGAAGCATGTGAATTGCATAATTTGGGCAGCAAATTAAACCCAACCGATGAATACAATTGTCATGTGCAAAATTGCTTGTAAAAGAGAAGCCTACAAATTATTATTCTTACATTATTTAATTTGATAGCTAGATGAAAGTCGCAGAGAGAGAGAGAGAGAGAGAGAGAGAGAGAGAGGCAGATGTGCATTTATTACAAACAAATGAAAACCATAATATGATAAATGAAACTGGAACTATTTCTTATAGGTAAAGGGCCAAATCTAAGAAAAGAATGTACAAGGTGATGTAACAACACTCGTAATGTATTATAGCAAATAAATTTTAAACAGAATACTCTGCAATAATATAGCAATGTAATCGAGTTATTTGAACCTAACACTGCCAGGAGCAGATACAATTAAAAACGTTTTATTGTCACAGTGATTCTTAGCAAAACGCCATCAGTCATTGTTTAAAATTTGAAACGCTCTTTATTGTTCCATCTGACTTAAAGTTTAACTTATAACTTAGGTCATATATTCGTTACGTTAGACATTTGATTACGAATATTTGTGTTCAATTTATGTATAATAAAGAGGTATGAAGAATGTGTGTGTGTGTGTGTGCGTGTGTGTTTTTGTGTGTGTGTGTGTCTGTGTGTGTCTGTGTGTGTTTGTGTGTGTGTGTGTGTGTGTGGAAGGGGTGTAAACGATTGATGATAGTGCATAGTTTTCTTTGTTTCCTTAGGTGAATGTTTGAAAGGAAAAACCAAGGTAACAGCTCTTATTTTAAAATGAATGTCATCATATTTATGCATCTTCAAGAAATTTATTTCAGGGTTTAAATATTGTTGTGCGAGGTTTTAGTCAAACTTCATAGTCACTGTTTATTATAAAGCAGCTGAATGAATTGCCTTTTAAAGAAAAAATAAATGTAAATAAATATGTTATCCTAAAACGTATGTGACTAAACATTTTACTACCGACGTTTTGGAGAATCTGCAGATATCTAGCAATAAAGGAGGTAGTATTCAGGAGACATTCTATCAGATCCACCATCAGTATAGACTGAATCATCCACCATCAGTATAGACTGAATCATCCACTATCTTGCTGGTCTTATGAATATACTCATAGCTCCTACTTACTGAAGACGTGACTCTACGTTATTAAACAACTGGCTACATTTTAATATGAGAAATATTAGGCTAGAAATTACAAACACACAATGCTGAAATTTACGAACGAAACAGAGGTGGCCAAAACCTTTGTCTTGCTTTAAACTTGCCACATTCTTTTCTAAAAAAAAAATACTCTTGTAATAGTAAAATTTATTTTTTATTGATTCAAACGTAGAGGATTAATTATGATATTTCTAACTGTACCAGAACTAGAATGGTTTTGTTAATACATTTTCCAGACACAAGTCATTGTGGAGATGCAACATAGGTTGTTTGTCCATATGGGCATGTGGTGAACATTAAAATAGATAATCTACCCATGATGGAACTCAGTCATAGTTCTATTGTGGGAGAGATATTTAGTATTAATAATAAGAAGTATTAACGTTAAGTATGAACTTTGTAATAATGTTCCAAATAAAAAGAAGGAACCATTTAACATACAACATAGAATGAAAACAGTTAATGTTAATGCTTTCCATTAGCGAAATAGGCCTGAGTTTGATCTATTCAAAGAAACAACTATTGAAACGTTATAGGCATGACAAGATCATACATTACTGATGAATAAATTACTAGGAAAATAATACTTCAATAGCCGGACATGCAAACAGGAATAAAGAGAAACTAGCTTTGCACAATTGTATGAGCAGCGCTTTTTAGAACGCTACCCCAACCTGGATAATTAAAAATTAATTTACTTGAAAGAATAATATAACCACATATTTATGGATAAGCAATATTAAAACGCGCAAACTGCATTGAAAAGTGCGTTTGTAGACAAATCAAAATGTGCTCCAAAAGACGATTTGGTCGCGCTGGTGAACTTTACTCGAGTAGATAAAGACGAACTTGTCCTGTTGCGAAATCATAATGGCCACTTGAACTGTATCAAAGTTAAAGTTTCTGATATTGTTACCAAAATACCATGGCCGGTTGCCTGCAATTTCTCTGAGATCAACGAAGTATGTAAAATTAGAGACTCTGAGATATCCTGTGCGCTTATTGCAGAGGAAATACAAAGTCGTGCTTCTCTCACCGGAGCACGATGATCGTTATAAGCGGCTGCATATAGCTGTCCGTTGGGATAATTAATAGTCTAAAAGCACACTTTGGCTTCAAAGCGAATGCGTCTGGAGCAAGGGGAGTAAAAGATAATAAGATAAGATGACAATTTTCCCTTTATACCTGAACATATTGCTATTTATCGTGTGTCATTACAGAGTGAGACAAAATCCATCGTTAGTGACGTACGGTCCACCCACCCTGGACCGTATACACCAAGGATGAGTGCAGCGGAGGGTTAAAAGAACTGAAAAAGCTCTCTGGACAGGTTCGCAGCGGGAAAGGAGCTTGGGTAAATATTGATTTTAAATTAATCCTGGATGACCAAAATGTACCTGAAGTATTCAATGTTTACCGTATTTAACTTCTGTAGAGAATCGCATGATTGCCTACGGGTGAGTAATTAGAATGTCTGCTTAAGAGTATAATGGATCCTCGACAGTATCGGCGTAATAAAATCAACGGCAAGGGATGATATTGTAAACGGAAATCGACAGAAGCCAGCGAATACTGCAGCAATATAAAATCATTGACTCGCATTTGAAATAGCATCTTTGGCCACGGTGTAACTAGAATAGCCAGCACATTAATGGTTATGGGGTTCTTGTTGGAACAGCTGCTGGTGCTGTATCTATTATCGCCGGAGCAAAGAGTGTGGTTGAAAAGGTATTATCAACAGTACTTATACGAAAATAAGTCGTAATCGCGAGATCATGACAGCAGCCGAAATTGGTCTAAGTAGGATTGTAAACTTGAATTCGAAAGCCATTGATGACTACGAACTCACCGCAGATGAATGTACAAATGTGTTAGCCGAGCTGGACAGCTTCAACTCACAAAAGCATGCAATAAGGACGTCAGAGGGTAATATATAACGATCCAGTTGTTAATAAAACGTACTGTTATTATTGAGTATGTTTTGCTGTCAACGGTCACATTATAGTCCCACATTGTTTCTCAATCATAAGGTTTTTCAGCACGTTATGACGCATTCTGCCTAAACATACTGTAACGACTAACATCAGTAACGAAAACAAAATTGTTCTATCAAGTATCCATACAGCAGATACGTTCAGTACATTCTTAATACAATCTGAAGTTGGGGCGCTTTTAGTGAACAGTAATTTTAGTCCTCCCTCCATTTATTATTTAGTTAGGCGTGGTCGAGACCTCCACTGAAATGCACACTCTCTCACGCACACAAAACCACTCACAAACACATGAAACAAACAGGATGGAAGACAATCTTCTAAAAGTGATTGCATGCAAGTTGGAATGGAATTTCGTATTATAACATTACATGGACATTTAAAAGTCACAAAAGGAGAAAAGTCAGACTTAGCTGTCATTTTGAAGGGCATGGGCAAATGTACCACGGAAATACAGACGTAAACTTCCATGACAAATCAACTTTATCCTGTGAGAGATTTACATACCAGACATGACCAATGCAAAGAAGGAAATTGTAAGAATAAGTGTTTCGAAGAGTCTTTGCAGGAACGAAAACAATCTTATATGACTGGCATAGATGAGTCATGACAGCGAGGAATCAATAATTTTGGTGAGGATAGATTGACCCAAATTGATTCCTGGGGAGCGTAGTGAAGACAAATAAATCAGGAGAGAAACATGATTTTATCACTCTAAATTTAACATCAGAATAATGAAAGGTAAAGATAGAAGATATGACAAGAAACTTCATTAGCTTGATAAAGAAACACAATTTGTTAATGTAAAACTTTGGGACAAGTATACGATGGAAAATTTGAGACAAGATTGTGAGAGAGATGAAATATCGGCTCATATTTGAGTGACCAAATGGATATGAAATTAAATTTCTAACGGATATCTTAATAGGAGATGACGAAACACGAAAGAAAACCGATATAAACTGAAATAAGTGAATGCAAATGCACCTGAGAAAACAATCACTGAGCAAAGAAATGAATTAAAGGTACAAGCAAATATTAAATTAGGAAATCTTGTAAAGAAACATCATTAAACATTCTTAGAAATCGTTCATTGTAGACATAGAATTTATCAACAGAGGGTAAGAGTCATTAAAATATATAAACAAAATATCATTATCCTCAATGTTAGTAATACATAGTCATGCAATTAGAAGAAATTGAATGTATAAATAGATAAAAACATAAGGCCTCTTTCTAGAACAACGATAACATGGCATAGATTAGGATGAATGCTGCACATAATTAATAGACAGCAGGGGAATCAATTATGGATAAGACAGATAGCGAGGAAAAACTTTGAAAAGAGAGGGACGTGATTTCAAATGTATTATGGGTAAATACAAAACATATGTTATTATAGGAGAAGAACTATGCATTATGATACTAACTTAACAACATCTACTCCTATTTATCAGAAAACGGTTAATCGTGGGTTATACAATATGTTGGACAAGCCCTTTGGCAAGTTTCGAAAGGTATGAACAAAGATTTAATTAAAAGCGGCAGTCCTATCATAGCAGGCTTGAAGCAGCTACTACAGATTTTTGTACCTGTTTTCACGAAATATGTATTGGTTCCCAGTATTCGTCTACATTGTGATTTCATCATTTGTTCTGTTGGAAAGTGTTTTATCATTTACTTATTAAAAAAGAGAACTGATAGACTTTTTCGCAGTCTTCTTGCCCCACTGCTAAAACTGCCTTCTGTTTTGAACATGACGTATTCACATTATAACCGTCAGTCGTCCCTTTGATGTTAAAATGGACTCTCATTAATTGCATTAAACAACCACTCCTTTGCGCCCCAAAACTACATTGCGCACTAGACTGAATAAAACGTTGTTTCAAAGCTGACCTACGTAGAAAACAAAGAAACATTCCACTTATTTCCCTTTCCCCACTTTCGTCACAGCAATATGAAAACTCAATCGTTAATTTTGATAACTTAATTCCAATTCCTCTTAAATAGTCAAGGCTGAAGTATGAGCGACCGCTACGCATTACATTACTTAAAGCCTAATCAGCAGGACAACCGGAAAGGCGCACATAAATAGTTAACTTTGTCTTTAGTCTGGATATCAACGTTTTTTTCCTAACAGAAACATGATTTAAATATCAGGCGATGAGACAAGATGCGCGGGTCTAACACTTTCAGTTTTTCCATCAAGTCGTTCACACGTTACTCGCGTGGATGTGGCATTGCTGTCATCAATAAGACCTCCATAATCCAACCTCTTAACTACACAACTTTCAATTCCAGTCACAGATTGTTCGAACATGTTCATATCTCACTCACAATGTAACAAATATCAGTCCTCCTATTCGATAAAAGACCCCCCCCCAAAAAAAAAAGCTGTCTGAATCTATCATTTTGGACCAGTTTCCAAACCTCTTGGAGTATGGAAATTCGATAGGTATCAGCCTGATTATTCTTGTAGATTTCAACTTTCACTTTGACTGTACAAGAAACCCATTCACATCAATATATCTGAATTATATTCACATTTTCAGCTTCAAACAATTAGTTAGCCAACCCAGTCATATGAATGGTCACATTTTATACTATATTCTTCATAGACGTGATGATAATATTCTACAGAATTCATTGGTGTCCCGCGAACTTGGATCAGATAAACTCTACATCATATGCCATCTCAACGTATCAGTCTCAGACCCTCCATCTCTGTTTGCTAGTACGAGAAACTTCCGAATGAAAACTCTAACTCAACTAATGCATGACATCCAAGAAAACCTATCATCATCTTTACCAAGTAGAACAGCACAATCTGATAATGCTTGTGTTTATTGCTTAAAAAAATTAACCAGCAACCAAGTGCATTGTATCAATTCAGAAGTGTTCTCCATGGTATAGTAGTGTTACGGACCAGCTTTGCACTGCAAGAAGAGAACTCCGTAAGGTTAGGAGAATATGAGTTTCCACCAGCCTCACAGTCCATAAACAGATCTATGAAGCTGCTAAGAAGAATTTCACTGGCATAGTGTACGCAGCAATATCAGCCTACTACACTATTGGGATCACTAGGACCTTTGATATTACATACAAGCTAAGGTAATGTAATAAATGTACTCTACTAAAACAACCTTCTCTCCCGTCGACCTTCCGGACTTATTTGCATATTCCTTACGTGACATGGTAAAATCCATTAGAGATAAGCTTTATAACACAATTTAAATATACAACATATCAACGACAACCTTTAACAGCATTTGAGCCTGTCTCTATAGATTTCGTACATACAATGGTCATGAAGTCGCGTGAACTTGATTCGCTACCGACAACACTGCTTCTAGAATGCTTAGATTCAATACAGACTTCGCCAACCCCTGTTATCAATACTTCTCTCTCATACGGAGAATTCCCATCATTTTCAAAGATGCCATTGTTGAAGAAATCGAAGCGTTGAACACACATGGTTAAAAAATTACCGCCCAGTCTCTAACCTTTTATTCATGTAACAAATCTTAGAAAAGTTGTTCTGTCCAACTAGAATCTCATATGCATTAAAGTAGCCCTTTTTAGCAATGAACGTGTTTCATCCGCCTTCAACGTAGCAATGAAACTGCCTTTCTGAGAGTAGTTAAAGGCCCTTTCTCTGCTTTGGACAGTGGAAAGATTACAGTCCTCAATATCATTGATTTGTATGTCGCATTTGACATAATAGACCATGATATATTATTTCATCGTCGTCGGAATGTATATGGTATTCACGATATTATCGTACTTAGTCAACAGGACACATGTTTTGGAAAATCTTTCCGCTCAGATGATTTCTCTTTTGGTGTTGCACAAGACCCTGTTCTCGGCCCAGTTCTTTTCAATCTATACGCTTAGTGCCATAGATCGACATTCGGTGTCTCACCATTGTATGCTGGCGACACTCAAATATACAAATCTAGATGCCCAACAGAGGTTGAGGCTACCATCCAACGCGTAGAGAGGTGCATTGCCTATGTGAAATCATAGATGACATGTAACAAGTTGCAGATAAATAATGATAAAACTGAAGTCAACCTGAATTGTCCATTGATCTCGGACACAACGACAATGTGGTCTCTTTCAAGAGTGTTCCTAAAGCTCATCTATTTCGATAAAATAAACAGATTTAAAGACTTAATAATGTTTACTTCCTTAATTATTTTCAGTTTAATTTTTTTTTAAATTTCATAGTGTTCGGTTTTGAAATCTTCTCGTTGCAAACGTTTGTATGTGTTATCTAATATTGTAAAGAATTTAGATTTTCCAAAGATTACGCATTGTACTAAGTCTACAATATTATTATTATTATCATCATTATTATTATTATTATTATTATTATTATTATTATTATTATTATTGTTGTTGTTGTTGTTGTTGTTATTATTATTATACTTAAATAACTGTATAGACCGATATCATGACCCCATACAATTATATATATATATAATATATGTATAGTATGTACGCTGTATCAATGATATACCACGAGATGTATACATTTTTCATTACAAGGAAACGAAGCTTGCTGAGTTTCCTTTTAATGAAACATTTATACAACGAGTGGTATATCATTGAAACAGCGTACATACTGTACATATATTTTATTTATATCACGTACAAATACATGTATTTGCCCTTTGAACGGAGTTCAGATTTACTACAGGCAGCCGTGTATTGTCCTAGTGAATGAACTCCTCACATCCCCGAGTGTGTCCGTTACAAAATGTAGTTCTCTGCTGTAGTGGCTATTTACAATCACCTCTGCATATTGATAAGTTGATTGTTTTCTTTTCTTGGTTTCTATTTTTCTCCACATTGATTAAATCAATATAATACACACTTATGGTTTAAACATGAAAGATGGTTCTAATGATAAAAGTAGAGCAGTAGCAAGACTTGGATAGCTACACCATTCAAAAACCGGTGCATGGAAATTAATGTGGAATAGAAACTAAGCCAACTGACGAACCAACAAGAGGTAATTAAAATATTTTAATATATTTACAGTTGATCTAAGTCATTATTCTACTTTAGCAACAGTACAACCGAACCACAAACTCTCTCTCTCTCTCTCTCTCTCTCTCTCTCTCTCTCTCTCTCTCTCTCTCTCTCTCTCTCTCTCTCTCTCGTCGGTTTGACTTTAAAACTCTGTCTCTGTCTGTCTGTCTGTCTGTCTGTCTGTCTCTCTCATCCTTTGGTCGGTTTGACTTAACTTTTACCATCATTCATAAGTCCAGAGATATTGTCGGAAAATCCTCTGCGTTCGCCATTTCATAGATTTTAGCCCGTATCCTGCTACGATGGTCAAGAGAGAGAGAGAGAGAGAGAGAGAGAGAGAGAGAGAGAGAGAGAGAGACCTTTGGACATTTTCATATTTAAATAATAATAATCGATTTTTTAGAACATTATGGTATGTTTAACAAAAAACAAAAAACAAAAACAAAAACATAACATTAATTATATCACAGTATGTGTACCACGTAACCGAAGAATTTAAAGGTTTGCAACATTGTATCATTGATAAACACTGTTGATAAATCCCAAGGAAAGTGCACACGTATCGTTACGATGAACCATATTCTTGTAGGTTACTTGGTGTAATTTCTATTTCAAGGTTTTAATCCAGCCCAAATTCCTTTTCTCTCTCATTCCACATTTCTGAGCAGTTTGTCCGTTATGCTTGAGAGGGGAGGGGAGAACAGAAAGCAGAAAGGATTGTGATGGAAATGTGTACCATATTAAATTAATTTAGAAAACGGGGATTATTAATACTTTTCATCATTATTTTTCATACGTCACTACTGAGTAGTGACTAATTTGTGGAAATTGATCATTGATCTAGAATCAACTGCAGACGCCCGCGAGAATGTTTATATACGCGTATTATTGCGCCATGGGCGGATCACAATTTGATATACCAATAGTGTTGGTATATCAAATTGCTTTATACCAACACTTTAAATGCATATTATTTTTTAATGTATGTGGTATAAATATAGAATATATATATATATATATATATATATATATATATATATATATATATATATATATATATATATATATATATATATATATATATAGCAGCAGGAGGGGGTGCCGACCAAAACAAGTAGCGACGACTTGGGAAGGGGACCCCTCATCAGGGTCCCATTTTGCGCAATGGCGGCTAAAAGAAATGCTGGTATACGCCAAGTAACGCTGACTCATCAATTGTTCAAAAGCCAATCCGAGCCTTGTATGTAAGCTTGGTTGGAGCACTGGTTACTATCCACGCTACTTCAATGGAAAATTAATGGCACCGGTTACTGTCCACGGAAAATTGCTGTCACGTGTACGATGCGTGATTTTCTCATACTTTTGTCCATTCTGACCTCACTTGTTACTGTCCACTATCCAAAGGCCAATCCGAGGCTGGTATGTAAACCTGGTTACTATTCATTGTCAGGTTATTATGCTGTTATATTTTCAATATGTATTCATGTTATGTTGAGAAACGTGTATTGGAGAAGGCGCCGTTCTAAATTCTCACCTTAGTTTTGCTGGGTTGTCTCGAACACTATAATATTGTTGGCGATTTTATCCAAAAGGCTTTTACAGTTTAAAATTAAAATGATCCAGGCTCTTTCTTCTCCATTTCCGGTTCCTGGATAGGTCCATTTTCAGTTTGGTGGTGATATGTATTTGTATCTTATACCTAACAATATTCTACTCCAGAATGAGCCATGATTAGATTTTATTGTTCTTACAGGTAGGGAAATAATTATATCATTTTCTGATTCCGCATTACCATACTTACATAGGTCGCAATTATTACTTCCGATTCAGTGACCACGAATGTAGCCTCAGTTTATTTTTAAAGCATTTTGTGCTCTCTCATTTTGGTGGTTTTACAAGTGTTAGCGTGTGGCATTATTTGCATTGTCTTAAGGTAATTGTTAATTCTTTGCAATATCAGAATTGTGGTGTGTGTGTGTGTGTGTGTGTGTGTGTGTGTGTGTGTGTGTGTTGGCGACAGTGTGTTGTGAGGCATTGATGCTAAACCTTAATTGAAATGTGTGGCCTATTACAGGTTGATTTGTTTAGAGTCCAGCCTCTCAAAAAATGCAAGAGCACCTATGACAAGAACTTTACCGTGGGTTCCTCTTTGAAGGTACTTAAGAGTAACGTATGATCTAATACAGTTTAGACACAGTGGAAAGTTCAGGACTCAGAAACAAATGTAGAGACAATATAAGAAAAATAACTGTAATCTATGTCCTACTGTATTCTCAAACGAGGCTGGTGCTATTTTATCCTCGAGATTTCCTAATTACAATGGCTGCGCTCCTGGAGATGGAATGCCAACACTAGCAGTAGGCATTGCTAAATATCGCACAGCAAGGTTAGTTAGGAAATCTACTGTTACCTGAAAAATATCTTAAAGGTCCAGGCCATGATTTTGGCAATACAAAAATAAAAAGTGATATTCAAATAGACGCTTTAGGTTTCATAAAGATTCGGATTTTCTGATGCTGACAACTAGGGGGAATATAGCAATCAGCACTAAGCTTTTTATAAGGTTACTTATCCTTGATGCGTTTTCTTTTTAAATTGTTGTAGGGGTACAAGATTAGAGGAGGGTTAGCTCTAGTCGAATAAATCAGACATCCAAATTTTTATTGATACTAACAGACTAGTTTTGGGTCTGAGAGCACCATTATATATATTCGAGGACCCGTTTGTAGACCGATAAGTCCACAAAATATCAGTGTAAATGATAGACACTTAACAAGATTGCTCAAATTTCTTGAGCCATCGTCGGACTAGGTTAGCGAATATTCTAGTGCCTCTGTCTCCAGTTGCCAGTGATTCTTTCGGCCATCTTTGGAATACACAAAAATCATTTGCTGTTTCTTTCTCGCATTTTCTGGCATTTGACCCTACACTAATCTTGGTATTTCTTTACCAATCCTATTGTAGCGCAGCGACAAGACTGTGCAAGGGAAGTAACTCTTAAATATAATTTATGAAGACTTCAAAATTAATATCCCTTCCTAATATAAATGTCAGTATCAAATATATACATTTTGCGGCATCAAATAAAGTCTACGCACGTGGGTTACATACAAAATCGGTCCAATGCATGCTCATAATTGAAAGATATAGATGAAATATTATGATTGGCTAGTGAGTCTCTGTCTGTCCATCAGTTTATTACCTTCTCCGTGTTACCTTCTGTCTCTCGCTATCTCTCTCTCTCTCTCATACACACCGACACACACACATACATACACACATCCACTCACGCTCTCTATGTTTTAATTACTTTCACACATCATGAATAATAATAATAATAATAGATAGATAGATAGATCTCATCCTCCTTGTGTGACAGTGCTTCCTCTCTGAGATATGGATCTCTCTCTCTCTCTCTCTCTCTCTCTCTCTCTCTCTCTCAGGGAGAGTACTCCCAGAAGTATGAGCACTCCAAACGCTCCACCCACCTACTCCTCTTCCCCCTCTCTTTAGTTGTATCTTCAAAAGTATATTCCACTGACCATGTATCTAGAGTCTATTTAGCATGGTTTGGATTTGTGATCATGAGAAATGTTTCGCACAAAGTCGAGCAGAATTTGTAATGTGATTGGCTACATCAGCAACCACAACAGAACAGGATTGAGTAAGCTGAATTTTTACAGTTCATAGTAGAATTATAAAAATGAAATTTGTGGGCACACTCAAAACATATTATTCGTTTAGTGAATGATAAACATGATTGAGTATTGGCTAAGTCGGTGCTGTGTTTTTCAAGATAAGGTATCTGGCGAAGATGACAAATCATTCAGTTCTCTGAATTGACGAATTAAAACTTTGTGACTGATTTGATACTCAGAATGTTTGAATACGACTTAAGCAACAGTGAGGTCGTACAGACCACTTTGAGGAAGGTCCCTTTTGTGAAATCAACGCGTCTACCAAAACTTGACAGGAAGTAATTGGCATAACATTGTTTCAAGTAATATGAAATTATCGATTAAGACAAAAGAATATGGGAGATTGTACATATAAGGTCAGAAGGAAAAACAGAGGCCTCTAAATTGTCTGTTACACACACCCACTTGACGATGTGTGTCAAATTTTCATTTACATCATCGTTCCCCAGAGACATCCATGGTGGTCTCCAACCTGAGGGTAAAACCAACTAGCGCTGAACCAAATCAACGTGGACGAATTGAATAACAAGTCCAAGATACATCAAAGTATTGTCTACCGGCCGAGGCATTCATGGAAGTTCAGGGTAAATTTGAAAAATGACAATACTGCATATGCAGCAAATGATAAATGTGGATTTGTTAATGATGGTGTTGTGGTTTTATTTAAAAGTGTCTCATACAACAGCGATGATAGACAAATCGAAGTGTGTCATAATGACGTCGATGTTACTACAATGATACTCTGCCTTGCAAGATATTCAGATGATTATTCAAGGTCTGCAGGTCAATCAATGATGTTCTCTAAGGATATTACTGACCATCCTGACCATACACAGTATGACATAAGACGACCAAACACACATACCAATCCGCCAATGACGCCGACGTAGGTCCGGAAGACATCAATGTTAATCATCAATTTTACCTGGGATTTTCAGCACGACGATCACAGATTAACGCAGATGGTAGACTCGTTTGTGTAATACTGTTGTCACATATTTTTCGATTCTGCAGACATATTAGAAAAGTTATCTTTGGGGCCGAACATACGGTTGATTTTGTTCGAAAGGCCACCGACAATGATGCAGTCTGGCGAGATAATGCTGAAGCTGCCGGTAAAGTGGCACTTTCAAAACTTGCATTATGGGTGCCAACGATGTCATCATCAATCACTGAAGAACAAGGGCTGCACTCTTTCATAGATAGTGGTGATACGTCGACGCTGTCAAGGTTGACAATGACTAACCGACTCAGTTACAAGCACAGAACATTCATTACATAGTAGATAACATCTCAGCAGGGAACTTCAGCACCACAACATATATTCGTCGCATTTCAAGCTAACACAATATTGGAAAATGAAGATATTAACCCCATGGTGTCTGACGGTTTAAAGGTGTCTCCGGTTTCACTAAGGAGAAAAGGACACCAATAACCATCCGAAGACATAATACTGAGTTTCGAAAAAAACAACGTAGCACGCTCGTATCATAGTTTGATGAAATTCATTAGACTCGATCAAATTATTGACACTGGTCTGCAGATATCTCAGCGTGATTTCTCTTCGTTGTATCTGATCTATTATTTCTCATTGTAACATTTAGATCTGTTCAGACCATATGTCGTTGACATACACGTGCGAGCTACTATTAATGATACCGCTTGATCCTAGTGGTTATAGAGCAATTGCTGTTATGCTGTCAGACAAAACAATGCAACTTGAAGGTGTTTATGGACGAATGATGGTCGTTGATACACCTGTGGAAATATGTAATTTAATAGCAAAGCGATTGGATCATTCATAATATTATTTTGTCATATCAAGATGTCAGTGTTACTGAGACCTTGTCAGATTAAAAAGCTACAATCAACATCGAAAAGGAATTCTGGAATAAAATATTACTGGAATCAAAATAGTTGCAAGGCCCAAATAAATTATCACTGACAGAACGTCAGCTCAGGCACTTCAATCACGCTAAGAAATCAAAGGCCGGTATCTTGATCTTTCTGCAGCTGCCATTAATGATATAGCAAAAGCTGTTGGTATATTTCCACTTCTTTCAGCTACACCAGCATCGATTACCGCTCCAGCTCCAGCTCTTGCAAAGGAAAGCAACAGGATATGGTCTAAAGACTTCAAACAAAAAAGGGGACGAGGTCTAAGAATGCCAGGACCGCACCCCCATTCTTGCCAGGGTCGAGGTAGAAGACTACCAGGACAGTTTCACTAAAATTTCCCATATTAAATTTTGATTTCCATGATGTTGCTCGTCGATTAAACATCAACATCTTCAGAGGGTTTTCATACGCGATAAATTACCAAAACAACCAAGTAACATCGAACCTAGTATCATTAATTCCGATGGAAATTCCGGTCTAGGTACTCACTGGGTTGCATATGTTGTTTTTCCACGTAGTGTTGTTTTTCTATTCATATGGATTGGCACCACCAAAGAAATTTTAAAATATATCAGAGGATCTGTTATGAGAGTGCGAAACGCTCCATCGATCTGGTATCCAACGTTACCAACACAGACAATAACAGATCCACCTATATGTGGTCCAGAAGCACTTGCTCTACTCGATGCTATATCAAGGTCACCAAAACAGCCGCGTAACATCGTACACAAATATACGAGAAGATCGCCAGCGATCCTTCTTTAAAAATAACTCAAAGTTTATAATGATAGATATTTACGGAAGATTTCCCACTAGAGTTAGGAAAGCTGGTCCTGGTGGCGTTGATTTGTCAGCCTATGCGACTTAAGAGGATCTTGCTAAACTTATGAGCCTCGCTGGGGTTAACAAAGATGAAGTTGTTGTTTATCAGGATTAGTATGCACAACCGATAGTATTGCAGTATTTATTGATGGTGGAAGAATCGGAGACTCAAGCTTATCAATCGCAACGATCAGAAACGAGATTTATAAACATGTTGCTAAAACCGGTGATACGATGACCATTAAACCGAACAGGGGCCGTAATAAAATTGCTGCTCTGAGAGAACCAGTGTCTGATGAAGACGCCGCAAAGACAAATACGTGGTTAACAGCGACACCACAATTAGTGATTATTTAGTCACGTTGCGAGCTGAGTATGATGTTCATGTAAATATGTTTACAAATCTTCGCAAAAACATTCAGAAACTTGATAAAGTCACCGATGATTGCTTTGGAAGTCCGATGGTTGTCGATGAAAGACTCGCCAAAATTTACAATCAGATCACCCAATTCGCTAGCGAATCTACCAACATTAAAACGTCAATAGCCGCGATCACCAAAACTCTTGCAGATGTATCCAGTGGAATCCTTACGTCGCTGAGCGTGTTAACAGGATTGAGGCGGGTGTAATTCATACAACCCCAATCGTCAAAACGGTATACAAAGTAAATTCCGGATCTGCGAAGATGG
>JAECUM010023168.1:0-20279 GCA_016617855.1 Megalonaias nervosa | reverse complement strand
CAGATTTAACTGACCTTTATGTAGGTAAAATGTATGGACAAGTAACACATTTAAACATTCAATACATGTGCACTTACATTTCCTGAAACTGAATCAGTCTGAGACATACACACTCATCATATTTGGCCGTGTTGACTGCAGTTTCTCCTTTTATAATTCAAGCTTTCATCTATTATTTAGAACTTGGTCATATCCATTACAGATATATTTGTATGCAGAAAGAAAGCCTCGGGTCAGTTTTAACATTTAAAGCGTTTGGGTTTTGTTTCACAGTATGTCACACAGTATGTCAAATTATGTAACAAGAAAGCCTTATGTCATTTTTAACATTTAAATCTTTTGGTTTTGTTTCACAATATGTCAAATTATTCCTGTGTGTAGAATTCGCACTACGAAGTACCGCAACTACTTCTTGCTGCCAGTGGCGTCACTAGGGTTGGTGTCACCCAGTGCGATAACTCATGGTGCCACCCCCATGGATCTCCTTCCTGCACAAAAATTCAAAAATTTTATAGACAGTCATTTTGGTGTCACCCCCTCTGATGATGTCACCCGGCGCGGTCCGCTACCCCCCCCCCCCAGCTCCTCATCCCCCAAGTGACGCCACTGCTTGCTGCCCAATACACAGATTTTACAGAACTGTACTCATTAATTTCTTCATTATATTCCGCAATTGTTCTACCTTTCTTAAAATAGATCTTTTCTTGCACTCTTGGTCATAAGATACAAGACTGCTCTTATCATTAACAGTTTTCGAGACCAGCGATGTGAACCTCTGCCGTTACGGCAACATGGGTAAGGAAAACATATAGAATGAAAAAAGACCGAAGAAAATGTTTTAAATTTAGTTCAAATGACCTACAAGTGTTTTCTTCTTTCATGCTGATCAAATAAAACAGTCGCTTTATTTTTTGCAGAGCCCCACTATCTGACGGTTTTATTTTACACTTCGATAACATATCGACAGTTTCTAAGTTTGTAAAACGTACTTTCGTGTTAAATGTCCAGTGATAATAACGTGCGTGGGAAAATATCAGCCTGTAGCAAAATCTCTCTCTCTCTCTCTCTCTCTCTCTCTCTCTCTCTCTCTCTCTCTCACACACACACACACACACACACACACACACACACACACACACACAACGCGCGCACACACTTACATACACGGACGCACACACAAACACAAACGTCAAGCAAACATAAAAATGGTCGTGTATCTAATGAATGGAGTAGGCCTACGTTTACACGTGAAGTATTCAGTAATACTTTAATTTGACTGCTGGGCAATTCGAACAGCAAACTTTAGAAATATAATTTTCATAGTATCATTAACCACCATCGTGAAATAAAAAAATGAGTGAAATGTCATCTAAAAATGACCATAAAAAGTTTGATGTGTCATCTTTATGTCCATATTTTTCTAATCAAATGAAATTTTAAATCGTACAAATATGACTGCACATTGATGGGATTAAGATTATCAGCATTAATAATACCAGCAATAAATAAGATAACTCAAAAGTATTCAATTTTATTACATAGCAGTTTAATCTTTACGTGCTTGAGCTGGTGTTCCATACAGCTGTTCAATCCGTATTTCCTTATCATACACCCTGATTCGAAATACTTAGGTGCCTTCTTTGACGTCCGCGTGAAGACATTTTAAGACGAAGTGAATCGAACTTTTATAAATCCCAGGTTGTTTTGAATTTCATTCATACAATAAAGTTAAAAATAGTTAGAAAGTTTAAAAAGAGGGTATGTAATAAATTAGAATTTGTATAGAGTTGGGGAAAGAACTTGTTTGATATGGCATATGAATACGTCTCGGCCTGAATGCCTAGACCATGGGTCTCAAACACCCGGCCCGCGGGCCGCATGAGGCCCGCCAAGCCGTATCCCGTGGCCCGCAAAATGATTGGTGTCACAAGGTGTCATGAGAGATAACAAAGGTGGTTCGCCCTTGAGCCAACGAAAATGCCCTCATGCGGCCCTCAGGGTGGTTTGAGTTTGAGACCCCTGGCCTAGACGCATCCCTACGCCACTCCATCTTTGCGTCGACTCAGAATAGAATACGTGTGTGTGTGTGTGTGTGTGTGTGTGTGTGTGTGTGTGTGTGTGTGTGTGTGTGTGTGTGTGTGTGTTGGATTTGGATTTTCAACGTGGTTTTAAAAATTTTTCAGTCATATCGCTACGATGTCTGCAGTGTGGCGGTTTATAGTGATGTCTAGCACCGGGGCATCATGCCGCAGACACGTAGCGTGATGTCCCACCCAGTGCTGAGGTCCAGGCGAGGCAGCTACTAGTACCATTTTTATAAGTCTTTGGTATGACTCGGCCGGGGTTCTAACCCGCGACCTCCCACATCCAAGGTGGACGCTCTAACCACTTAGGCCACCGGAGCGGTCGAATACGTATGCAGTTTTGTGTATTAGTAATATTAGTAGCGTACTTTTAGTGGTAGTAATAGTATAAGCGTGGTGGTATTAGAAGTGGTTGTAGTAGTGCGTGAGGTGGTAGTATTAATACAATAGTAGTAGTAGTTGATGTTGTAGTAGTAGTAGTTATAGTAGTAGTAGTAGCGTAGTAGCACACAAGGTGGTAGTAGTAGTTGCAGTTGTAGTAGTTGTAGCAGCAGCAGTAGCGTGGTAATAGAAGTTGTAATAGTGGTAGTAGCGTGGTAGTAGTAGCAGTAGTAATAGTAGTAGAGTAGTAGTAGTAGTGTTATTAGTACTAGTAGGAGTATTAGTAGTAGTGCATGAGATGGTAGCAATAGTAGCAGCAGCAGTAGAACTGCATGATGTGCAGGTGGTAGTAAATAACTTCTTCGTTTTTTTTTTTTAATTACATTTAACCTGTTGTATATTTCATCAGTTGATTATTGACTGTATAGTATTCATTTATTGTAAGAACCAGGACAGTTGTAAATATTATTGTTTCTTCTTAGAATTTCACGATGCATATCCTATAGTGTTTAGCATGACAACTGTAAATACTATAATTTCTTCCTAAAATTTCACGATGCATATAATATAGTATTGCCGATGGTACGAGAGGCTAAGGGAACAAAACGTTGACGAATCAAAGACGACGAGCACGACTACCCCTTATAAGTTCTTTCACATTTTCTTTACTACAAAATGCTTTATATAATTTTGATATTGTATGATCTTTGACGTCGCAGTCATTGTCTTCAAGATGATGATGATTGTTTATTATTATTATTATTATTATTATTATTATTATTATTAACCAGGTACCTTGGTGTGTCGGCCTTAGCGGGGTCGATACATGATGATTCTTGCAGTGAGGTTCCTGGACTGGTTTTCCAACAGTTAGAATTTTGCAAGAACAATCCGCAATCTTTATACTGTGTCAGCGAAGGAGCCCGGCGCGGAATATACGAGTGTCAGAATCAATTCCGGAACGAACGCTGGAACTGCACAACAAGTCCCAATAGTACGGTTTTCGGAAACGTTTTAAAGAAAGGTAAGTTTAAGAATAGCTCGTATTTAAGCCTACGGAATAATCTGCAACTAAGGAAGCATTTTGGTGCTCTTACCAAACGAGTGTTGTTTTAGTGTGAACCAGTAACAAACAACAACACGTTCTTGTGAGCTTTCTAAGTCAGTCGAGCAGCTGTTCCAAATTATTCCTTTCTGTTTTGATTCTATTGTTCACATTGCAAATCTCCATTTTTATTTCTTGATGAGACACGTGCAGTATTACTTGGAAGCACAAACTGAACATTTCAGCGTCAATTTTCTTTTTCATAGGAACGGCGTTAGGTTTCGCGTGACTTAGTGGTTTGCGTACCGGACTCGCGAGTAGAAAGGCGCTGGTTCGATACCTGTCATTAGATGAACCCGGGTCGACTGTCTTGGTGTGTCCACTAAACTCAGTTTGCAATCGGACGACACAAAGTTTATGCGTTGATTTGGCGTGAAACACTGAAACAAGCAGCCAAGCACAATATTTTTGTAAACTCAGCCGCGCAAAAACAGTCTTCATTATACGTCGTTTTCTTTTTTTAACGGACCTGAATGTTATAAGGCGAATTAATTTCAAGAAGCCGGGGTATCAGCCCAAAGCACTAAAATCGGACATTATCTCAATAAAGCAAAAATATACTACTGGCATCAATCTGATTAAAGTAAGATCTCCACTGTTATACATGAAGATCTGAGAGCGACCGCTTAGGGGTCAAGTTCTGGTAAAGTATGTTATTACCATAATCGCTAATTTGATCAACCAATCAGATGAAGTCTTATATCTTCGCGTTTGGAGACTCGGCCGTGTCGATGAATAGCATGAATGAGTACCGAACGATTTGATTCACTTTCAGATTTTTGAAAAATGTGTTTCCATTAGATAATTCAAAAGTTCATCAGAACATGACCCTTTAGCGGTCGTCGGAGATCTAATATTAATCAGATTGCTACTGACATCGAGGTTCGAAACTCTCCAACCCAAAAGTTTTTAATGCTACTTAAGTAGTCCCAAATTGCGACCCTTGCTCTAATGTTAATCAGCTAAACAGTGGTATTTGCGATTCAGCCAACGTTACTGAATATGCATCGTGTCTGGACGTTGCGATTTTTTTTTAAACTTTGATTTTGCAGAGTCCGTCAAAATTCATTTATAATTACCGGGGGATATTTGGAAGCGACTAGAAGCGGTTTTTAGAATCAGGATCCCCTCTCGCCCCGCCCCTTTATCTAAGTTTTTCTTCATCAACATAATTGTTTTCATAGATTTTAGCCCAACAGACATGTGGCTTAGGTGCTACGACATTGCATGAAATTCCTCAATGCATATACATTATTATAAACTACAATCTGATCAAAATTAGATCTCCACTGTCCTAAGTGAAGATCTGACAGCGACTGCTTAGGGGTCATGTTCTGGTGAATTATGTTATTATTATAATCGCTAATTTTATCAGCCAAGCAGATGAGGTCTTATATCTTAACGTTTGGGAGAATGCGCGGCATGGCTAAAGATCATGAATGTGAGCCGAACGATTTGATTCACTTTCATATTTCTGAAAGCTGCATTTCCATAGGCTAATTCAAAGGTAATTAGAACATTATCCACCCGCGGTCGCTGTCAGATCTTCACGTAGGACAGCAGAAATCTGACTTTAATCAGACTGTATGAATTATATACTGAACGACCCAACGATTTAACCAATGCTTGTGCTTCATTTCCAATTTTATCACACGACTACGGTGTTACCTTAATATACCCGTATCGTAATTTTCAAACATGTAACACGCGTAATGACATTTCATGAACTCACAAATTGTCATGACGTTTTACAAAGGAAATGCATATAAAAAGAGGAATCCGAATGTATTTCAAGGTTATTTCACTACGCAATTTTGCAGCTTTAGTCAATAAAATCAGTATTTTTCACCATGCACTAAATAGAATCGTACATCTGTGTTCATTTCAAATTAAATTTATGAAACTTGTCAAAGAATTCATTTGTGGGGTCCCGGGTGGTCTAAAACGATCACTGCCAACTCACCTCTGGCTGCTTGGGTTAGAGTCTCGGGTTCGGCCTATGTGGGTATGTGAGAAAGTTTGCCATTGGCTTCCCGTGTGTCGGTGGTTCTTACCGGGGTTTTCCCAGGTTCTTCCGCCACCATGTATACTGGCCTCCATATTTTAGCATATCATGCACTGAATAATGGCGATTAAACCGAAAAGAACAACAATCGTTTGCTCGCACAAAAGATTATTCAACTCGTTTCATAAATTTCATTTGAAATGAGCACTCGTTTAAGATTCTCTATACATTTAATAACAAAAAACGAGTACTGCCTCACATCAATTTAAAAACGAATGTATCATGCTGTAATGCTGAGTACAATTGGATGTTTAAGTATTGGGTCAAACAATGTAGTCAACAAGCCATGGCAAACTGACTTTGAAACTAATACTACTACAGCCTTACTAATGGGTTTTCGGTATCAATTTAATGATTTTAAGTTCCACATTAATTCATCTTGCGATGAGAAACGAGTAACTGAAGAATATGAGATTTTGTAAATGGACGGCATTCTCTCAAGCCGTACACATATGATAACCCCAAGACACGCTCGTCAATAAATGCAGTAGTCTCATGTTACTCACACCATCACCCCCACGGAATTCTTCTTCCCAGCAAGATACAGTTTGGCAAAATAGTAGGACATTATATCACGACTACCGTCTTACCCGTCTAGTAGTTCACTTCATCTCCAAGTAAAGACGGACTTTCATGGCATACTGCAGGTTACATACGGGGAACAAAACTCCCCACGTGATTCAAAGCCGCATAAGAAAAAAATACCCACGTGACTGAGTAACTTAGATCAAACGGTCCTTATTTTTATGTACAAAAAATGGCGTCTTTTGGATGATTTTTATATTATTTTCACAGATTTTATATATATTCATACCTGAAATAAGGCAAATCAAAAAAGGAAAATTGATCTTGATAATTTGCCCCAGAAACTGTAGATAGGGGTTTGCAACACTTCACTTAGGCCCCATCCCATCATCTACATGTGTGAATTTTAAGCTTATATAAAGGGTTATTTGTTTCTACCTTACCTTGATATATACGAAACTGTAGTCTATTTCATCGATCTTCATTGTTATGCTGAAAAGACAAACAAACGTCTGGATTTTTGTATGTAAACACACGTCCCTCGGTGAACTTTAGCGATGTAATACATTCCTTAGAAGCAGACGAAACAACCCCTAGCGATCAGCTTGATCATTGCAACCACTATCATTAAGAATAGTTTGAGAGAGAGAGAGAGAGAGAGAATGTTCTTTCAAAACGCCGCAGTCCATCAGTTTTTGTACGATTATTGTAAGCATTGATAATAACCGACACATTTATATGACGATACAGAATGTCTGTGTTGATAGCTATTATACACCAGTTAACGGATATTTTAGACTTTATCTTTGAATCTTCGTGAATTGTGGTATAATCTCTCAGTTGTTGAATCAGGCAGTTTTTACCACGATGATTACAGAAAACAACATTAAATAATTGCATTTGTTATTAATGTTATTTGTTCTTTTATTTCACATGGCTTTGGTTCTAATATTGCCTCATTTTAGAGTCCTCGTTCACCATACGAGAGAGCAGCGGTAGTCTGGTTGGTAGAGCATCTGATGGTCGAGTGTTCGATACCTACCCAGACTAGCTTGGGTTGGTTGCCTCAGTGTGTCCTTGGGAATAATAGCTTAAGAAAAAAAGTAGTTCTCAGCACTGCTTATATAGAAAAGAAAAATGCAGTTAAACCAGAACACTTGCTTTAATTATGGCCAATAGAAATCCTCGTTACATTTGCCAACTAATGCAATTGCAAATACAGCTTTCAACAGCTACTGCTAGTGGACAGTTTAAAAAAAACTACTGTACAGAGATTTTATAGAAGAAAGAGGATACTGAACTAGCTGTCGTGTTCAGAAGATATAAATGAAATGGGTTAAACAAACATTACATTCCTTACATCATTACAGCAATTCTTGAAGGTAGCATTTTGTATTCATCCAACAAATTTCAGAAACTGCATGTCTAATTAAAACGAATTTGAGACCGTATTTATCACAGAACTTATATTTCTGCGTTACTCATTAACTTTACGTTACGGTGTGACACGCTTTTACGATTTTACGTTATGACGCTGATACACGTTACCATTATATGGTAAAATGTCTTTCAGAACTGAATAAGAGAAATCATCTGTTTTGCCGAACTCGACCTTGACGAACCCTTCTTCAGTAATGCTGACGTCATTTTGAGTTAGGCCAACAACACTTAGTAAATTAACCGTTGATGATGACATTTACAAGAAAAAAAATGAACATAAAGAAATATGATCCATTGCCCGACTCATAAACAAAACATAACTTTCACAGGTCCTTAGGCTCATTGTTGGGCATTTTATATATATATATATATATATATATATATATATATATATATATATATATATATATATATATATATATACCACGTACATTAAAAATAACATGGCATTTAAAGTGTTGATATAAAGCAATTTGATATACCAATACTATTGGTATATCAAATTGTTATCCGTCCATGGCGCAATAATACTCATATTTAAACATTCTAGCGACCGTCTGCAGTTGATTCTAGATCAATGATGAATTTCCACATATTAATCGTTAGTGACGTATGAAAATAACGATAAAAAGTATTAATAATCCACGTTTTCTAAATGAATTTAATATGGTACACATTTTCATCACAATCCTTTCTGATTTTTGTTTCCCCCTCCACTCTCATGCATAACGGACAAACAATGCAGAAATGTGGAGTGAGAGAGAAAATGAATTTGGGCTGGATTGAAACCTTGAAATAGAAATTACACCAAGTACGCTACAAGAATATGACCGAGTGAATGAACTCCTCACATCCCCGAATGTGTCCGCTACAAAATGTAGTTCTATGCCTTTTCTGGCTATTCACAATTACCTTGCATATTGATAAGTTGATTGTTTTCTTTTTTAGTTTCTATTTTTCTTCACATTGATTAAATGAATATAATACATACTTATGATATAAACATGAGAGATGGTTTTAATTATAAAAGTAGAGCGCTACAAAAACACATAGTTAGCTACTCCATTCACATAACGCTGCCATTCCTGGATAAGATATATATATATATATATATATATATATATATATATATATATATATATATATATATATATATATATATCTTATCCAGGAATATGTATCTTTTAAATTCACCTGAACTAAGTGTTGCTCAGGGCGTAGACCGAATTCCTATGTATATTCATCAGTGTCAAGTGAAACCGTCTTTGCAGTCAACCCAAAATCAAATGCATGTGATTCAAACGTATGCGTCCTTTGGCAGTGGAAAACAAATTAAGAGAAATACCAAATTGTTGCAATTATGCTCAAAACTATTATCTCACCTTTCCGTACAACTAACATGGATCCACTATCTTGTCAAAAAGTCATTTAGACCATTTGTGACACCACATCTAGTGTTCAAAGTAAGTCCATTGTGCATAAAATCCTGATTAGCGTAACTTACATTTCTGTGCCTAGGAAACGTTCCGGGGCAGAAAACATCCCGTTTATTTCTCATGCTCGGCGTTAAAAACAATGACGCGTTTGACACTTGGGAACGAACTTAATTTAGGATTTAAGATACAAAACGCTACTATGGGTATCTTGCATTTTTCAAACAGCGAGGTCATGTTAGCCCGCAAGTCATTGTAACTGCATAAAGATCTCACGCTGCTGAATTTGACATTCAAATACATTGGCATCTTTCGTGCTACTCAATATAGGTTACCCGGTCCCCTTTCAGTTCGGATAATGCTGTATCCACCACAGATAAAATCTGTAGAAACGCGTTGAAATGCCTTTTCTCTATATAACCTGTTTTCGGAAGATTTTTACCAAAAATAAAGCATAAAATAGCATGCATTTGTGCATGTATTAGTGCTAGCGGAACGCCAACACAATAAAGCTATATTCAAAAAGTTTTAAATATAAAGAATTGCACACAAATATTTAGGGGATACAACAGACAATTAAACATGTTTAAGCTTACAGAGGTAGTTGTGTCATAGAAAAATTACAGACATTTTTGTCAAAAACTCATCGCTAAATAACAGATATAAACGTTTCAAAACGGGGATTACCAGAGGGTCAAAGGAAGGAAAATCGCTTATAACGTAGTATGGGAAAACAGTCCGTGGCATACTTCTGTGTCTGTATTTGAAACATCGTATGCACTACGTAATCAGTCATCTATGGTACATATTTGTCCAAAAGAGTCAATCAAAATGATTGATATTTGGCCTAAATTTACAACGAAATGCAATAATTTATTTCATCATACACTTTCAATGGCTTTTTTTTCCCCTTCAAAATAAACAGTCGTCCATGTTGGTGGGTAAAATGATGTATCAGCTATTGCAGTTTTATTAAGGAACTTGTGACTCGCAGATGGCAGGGTGATTTAGAATGTATTCAAAGACTAATCAGTGATTGTAATTCATACCCAGTAGTGTAGACGAGGCACCACCTGTTCAACAGTTAAGAGCCAGCTCCACGGGTACTTAAAACACAGGTATGGAGTTACGATGAGGGTATTTAACACACAGGTATGGTGTTACGATGAGGGTATTTAATACACAGGTATGGTGTTACGATGAGGGTATTTAAAACACAGGTAGGGGGTTACGATGAGATATCTCAATTAATCTCGTACTCGGCAGTTCAGGGAGTTAGGTTTAAGATACATAACGTGTATAGATGCTTCCCGATAAGGTCACTAGCAGACGATATTCTGCCCATTTTTACATGTACGATGGGCAACCTGGCAGTTTCTACTATATGGGACTACCAAACTTGACCATTTTAAACAAGACACACTGAAGCAAAATCAACTTATAAATTACAAATATAGATACTAACAGAAAACCTGATTTGCATTCTGTTTATGTATGTATATTTTGTAACAGTATCTTGAGATTCAATAAATTTATTTCAACTTCCAAACACCATATAAACGAAACGATTAATCTGCCTGAATACCACAAATATGGCGGCTGATGACATTATTCGGGAACTCTATAGGAGTTTGAGAAAGACAGAGGTTCTTCCTTCAAAGAGAGCACGGCTTTCTTGCTGTGACATACTAGATTTCATCGCGTGCCGTTATGAAAATGTATTTAACTGTAAAACGTCGGCACGTGCATATTTTTAGCAAGTGCAAGATTTTTTTTGGCAAAATATTTTTGAAAGAAATAAGACTAATTTATTTTTTATAGTGTGATGTTGTATGTTGAACAATCAGTTTTAATATCACTAACTGCAATCTTTTTTCCGTAGTTGCTAACCGGAAAACAACGGAAGATAACGACAGCTGCACATTATTTCCAGGCACGCCGTTTGTAAATTGCTAGCTTATCAATTTCATATACATGTGTACTTTGTTTTACAAGTGCCTGTTATCCAAACACTTCTTTACTCTAGCAGATCAGACCTGCACAAGCTATCATAAATTTCACTAATATTTATCCATGACCTGACCTGAAAAAATTGCGCCCTTTTGAAGACGATTTCCAACTAGACAGACATTTGGCTCCACAATTATCAAATCACATAAATTTATGTATTTCATCATGTTACATTTATTGATTCTACTTGACCTTGATTTCTGGCAAAACGAGATATATTTGTGAAATCAATCGGAACGCCTCTCACCATTTCAGTCCGAGTTACACTGACGGCATGAGCAAAGTTTTAATTGTTTGTAATGTAGCTCAAATATCGTTCTCAAAATACATCTTGCGTCTTCAGTCTTCATCTGATATCAATAAACGCTTGACTGTAGCAGTAAATGGAATATGTTCGCGTGAAAGAAACGAAAATTCTGTTTTGTGTATCTAGTCTGTGTTGTCGTTCAAGTCCTTTATATTTTCTTTTATTTACCGAAATTGGGGAAGGATTTATACAATCATTTGAAATTGCAACAGAAGTCAATCATTGGTCTAGTCTGTCGCTAGACTGCGCGAGTGCAGTAAGGGCCTTCTAGGCTGGTTCTCTGTTTCAACAGTCTTTTCACATGAGAGAACATTCTGGGCACCGTTTCACGAAATAACGTACGCCCAAGATTTTCTTAAGTTTTTACGTATGACATTCGTACGTAATTACGAGTGTTCAGGGCCGACAAGAGGTGGGAGGGCAACCCGGGATATATCCCCGGGGCCGAACAACACTTTTAATTTTTATGAAATACAAATTTTGTTTGAACAAGAACTAGGAGAGGCCCGGGTGTTTCTTTCCCCAGGGCCCGTGATCGCTCTCTACGGTCCTGCGAGTGTCACTAATGAGAATTACGTACGTTTCGTACGTACGTAACTTTCCCTTACAATTTTACGTAACTTTAGGGCAAGTTCTAGGCAGCCGCAAGTGGTCAGTTCTTTTGCAAGCATGTTTGTGGAGATAGTGGAGAGAGAGAGAGAGAGAGAGAGAGGGTACTTTTGAGATGCGTCCTGACATTCCAGTATATACCGTGTAGAGGTTTTTCTCTAACAAAACTGTTTTAAAACATATTTATAACGTTTTCTGTATAAAAAAAGTGTGTAAACATTAATATGTGTATGATACATTTTACTTTGTTGATTATCACGATAATCAGATTGTCGTATCCTTAAGAAACTGGAGTTATTTAATATCGTAATAAGACGAATGACAGGAACTCTTTCATGCAGACTGTGGCCATTAAATAAAATAAATACGTGTCACTTAAAAGAAGAAAGTAATATTTATGAAAGGGACATTTGTATCATTGAATAATATATAAAAGTAGGTTAAAAAGTCTTAGTTGGAATCATCCACAAAATCTGTAGTTCCAGTTGGATCTTAACACTAAATTTCATTTCGACACAACAATTCCTTGGTGAGATTAATAAATTATTTATGCATTTTTATGTTCTTATTTCCACTGAAATTGCCAGTATGTACTATGATTCCATAGAGCTACAAATACTGTGATTAAATGACATCGCTGCTTGTATGTAAACCTGAGCAAACTATTATTATAGCAAGTTATGAGATGTCTGTGTATTCATCAGGTAAAATTTGACCATGCGGTGCACAGAACATGATACCAAAATTCGATTAAAATAATTCTGGTTATCACACAGCAGGACAATCACTCGAACAGTGGCAGAAATTTGCAGAAAATCCAAAGAATTCTGTTGCTTAAAAATGAAAACTCTAATTATATTGATATCTCAGTAACATTAAATTCAGGATTATATTTCCAGCTTGTAGCTGTCTGCAAAAGAACTGTGCTCTTACCTTTTCTGACATAATTGTCATTTGCTTGCCTTATTCACTGTATATATTTTAATGTTTTAGTATCAGTCTGTGCAACGTCTCTTTTCAACATTTTAATTGTATATTCTTTCAATTAGGACATTCAGACATCTCGAAACAGTAGCTCTTGACTCTTTCTTTATTTCATAGAGCCTTACTATGGCATTTTTTTTTTCCATATATGCAGTTTTTCTTAAAGTGTGCTGGTTTACAACGGGAAATGTTACCAAAAAACACAAAAAGATGATAAAGAAAAAATGCATCTTGTGTGACATCCAAGTTAACATATTAATATTCCATCAACGGAAAGAATGCACATACTTTGGTTTGTTTAAATGCTGTTTAGAAAAGAAAATTAAAATGATCATCTTTTCAACGGAACGTATATTCCTCGAGATCAGTGATGACTATATGCGATACTTTCACTTATATATTTATTATCTCGATTTTATTAAGATAGAAATGCGATTTTATTAAGATAGAAATGCGAAAATGCGAGTGCGCACAATAGATAGGAATATTAGACTACTCAATGAGAGACTTCATGAAGCGTGTATGTGTGTGGGCCTGTGTATGTGTGTGTGTGTGTGTGTGTGTGAGAGAGAGAGAGAGAGAGAGAGAGAGAGAGATCATTTAGAGACGATCCCCCAATATAACGAAATGGATCTATGTCACATCCCACTATATACAATGTAATTTTATGCCAAGGTTTAGTAAGCCTACAAACAGGGAGGGGGTATTAAAGAACAAATTAATATTTTTCTTCAGATGTTGATTTTACAATGCAAATAAATGAAGCAAAAGTTAAATTAAAACCCAACTGAAAAATTATATTCCTAATATTGTGATGAATATCATAAACGTTCGGAAGGTTTTTAGCTGACACAAAGAATTGCATCAAATATCATATTTACCTGCTCGTCTATGATGGTCGACTCTGTTGGGCTGTCTTTGGAAATGACAGGATGGGGACTTTCAACTACACTCATGTATTTTCAGAAAATAACAGTCGGTGTATGTGTGTGTGATTTGGATTTTTAACGTAGCTTTAACAATTTTTCAGTCATATCGCTACGATATCTGCAGTGTGGCAGTTTATAGTTATGTCTAGCACTGGGACATCATGCCGCAGACATGTAGCATGATGTCCCATCCAGTCACATTATCCTGACACCAGGCCGACCAGTCCAAACACTAACCTCTTAAAGGTCTACTAGTGTACTCACACAACTTTGGTTTATGTGATAAATTTAATATTATAGATGTGATTTTTAAAGGTATTATGTCGAATACCTCATCATTAATGAAAATAATGATTACAAAACATCGATTTTTTATCGCACAAGGAATAACGCTCCTAGCCGATTTCGCGCTCGGCAATTTACGTAAGACAAAGCGGAAGTGACGCGCTGTAGGGAACGGTGAATTTCTACTTTCGTTCCCAGTTGCATTCAGTAACTGGCACCGTGCGTTATCCGACTTGTGACAGGCGAGATAGTCTGCAGTGACCATCTGAGAAACGACGATTTCGATACCGTCTATAAAATTAAAGAGTCACATAGTATTACGACCATCAGACGACTCCTGCCAAATGCAGTACCAAGCGTGTTTTCTCGCCAGATAACTGAGTCCGTGAACAACAGATCAACAAAAACCAAGGGTTACGGCAGGGCTAACAAGATGTAGACCGAGAGAAGCTTGTACAGAAGCGAGAGCTAGCGAGGGTAAAATATTTATCCATCTTTATCTTGCTATATTATTAGTTGTCAGCCCCTACCCCTCGCCACAAATACACCTAGCAAAAGAACGATCAGTGGGAGAGAGCGATTTTAGTGGGGGTGGGTATTGTGTTTGTAAATCATAATAGCCCCACCGCTACCCCTCAAAATGAATTCTGCTTTACAATGACGATCGTGTGTGTGTGTGTGTGTGTGTGTGTGTGTGTGTGTGCTTCTTGGATTTCGGTTTTGCCCAATCCCCCATTATTATTTCTCCCCCTCCCCCGAAAAAAATTCATGTGCATGCCCATGCTTATTTCATGCCTGTTCAACAATAATAATAATGACAAAAGAAGTTTTCTGCTAAAACCAAAATGTTGTGAATACTTGATATATTGATTGTGTTTAATTGTAAATGCTAATTAACCCTTCATGTTGAGGCACTGGGAGTAAATTACCTTGTTTGCCAGAATATACCCTACTGTGTCAATGGATGACGGTCTAGGTCAGAGTCAAACCCACAACCCATTGCTTGTGAGTGTGAATACTAATGTCCGTTCAATGTGGAGAGTATAGTATTATTATTCACAATATGTACAGAACCATAGTTAAAAGAAATTTTTAAAAATACTTTAATGCTGTCGGTGTAAAGATTTTACCTTCTAAAGCTGCTCTATGTGTGTGTGTGTGTGTGTGTGTGTGTGTGTGTGTGTTTCCAAGCATCCGCAACAAGTTGAAATAAACTAGTTGAAACATAATAAATTTAAAGGTTTAATTGCTGTGGAAACAGCCATGTAAAGTTTTGCAAACACAACCGTTTTTGTGTTTTATTTCTTTGTTTTGTCTATGTTTTGTATTTGCCTTTGAAAAAGACTCATTAAGAGTCGAAAGCGCTCAGGCTAGTTAGATACTAGTTTTGCACCGTTCGTTGTGAGTTTATTGCATTTATCTTAATCAATCCCTGACACACGCGATCCCTTGCTGGATCCAGTGCACTTAAAAAGACTGTTATTCGCCATATGATTTGTATTCTTTATATATATATCTCTATATATATATATATATATATATATATATATATATATATATATATATATATATATATATATACCTTTTTGTTAGGTAGTGAATGAGAATTTTGAGAACCAGCACCCAGATGATAATACACTTGAGAGAACTGAAGACAGTAGATGGTGTGACATATCCTCTGGTGCATTTTGATGTCACAGTGAACTTTCCATTCATTCCCTGTTTACATGGTTTGTATAACTTCATAGTTGGATTCCTAAGGCCTCACAAATTATATCAGCATATGAGTCAATAATTAAGCTATGTACTTTTATTATTGTGGTAAAACTACAATGTATTGATAATATGTCAAACTTTATGATCAACCCTTAGTTGTAAAAGTAAGCAAAAAGGTTTAGTGCATTTGTCAACTATTGTTCAGACATGCAAAAGACTTCATGTTTGACTTCCATATCTACTGCAAAGGCATGAAACACATTTTTCATGCTCTTATTACAGGAACTAGATACACCATCATGCAGTATTGCTGTTCTGTGTCAGACTGATAGGATACTTAAGAAAAAACAAACAAGCAAACGAAACATATAACATTGTATTAACTAAGCTAAGTATGATTATGTAAGCGTTTGACTCGATTGACCAAGCATTTGTGAACTTGTTGTTATTTAGCAATGATGCACTTTAATTGATACACATATTCATGAAAAATCCTCATCTATGTGAAAACCACAATGATCAGTACACATGTCTAAAACTTCACCTACTACACAGGTTGTGAAGTAAATGTCCAGCGAGTAAAGAGAAGGAGCAAAGGCATTGCAAACTTTCTTGTACTTGTCAGCATTCATACACGACATTCATGCAAAAAAATGAGCTTACTTTTTCAATGTTACTTATTCATAAGTCCATTTTTAAAATGTTGGTAAACACATTTAAGCTATGTACAGGTGATGTCACATTTCAAGAAATAGAAGTAATGTTAATTTTGCTCAACACATTTTTTCTCTTTTCTTCAGAACAATGAAGTGAAGAGTAGTTACCACATGGAGAAAGAGGGACTTTCTAGAGCCATAAAAACTACAGAACCACAGTATGAAGGTGGACACTATTATTACATACAGGCATGTTCAGATACAGAAATAGATCAGAGAGAATATGAGAGCCACACACTATTATGATGTGTGACATGTAGCCAAGGGTATGTAGATATTGCGATTTTAGTACCCTGAATGATACTGGTTGATAAAACTCGTATACAAGCACATATAGTAATATAACAGTTGTATGTTTAAAGTTATATTAAAGTTGGACAGTGAATATATCACTAGGAATACAGCCCTCTCCCCCCCCCCTTAATATTTCTGACCCCTCCTCCCCACCCCCGTACATACTCACACAGAAGGGAGAAATTAACTAAAGCAAAGCAACTTGAACTTGAAAAATTTTAATCAAAACAAAGCTAACACAGAGTCTTTTTTGTAGCACATATTCAATATCATATATCGCCAAAAAAATTATTATTATTATTCAATCATTCATTAAACTATTATTTATATGTATGTTAAAAGGAATACTATTTAAGTCTTGTTTCCAATTCCATTTATTCGCTTTGGTAAATTTTCAGTGTGAATATATTCAGTGGATGACATTTTTCAGTTTCTTGAATTACTGGGGTAACAATTTTTTTTCAGACTATGTTGAAGAATTGATGGCAGTACTGGAGGAAGTGGTCAGGAAGCCGGAGTCAGTTGATAGACATTTATTGTCACCTCTATGCAGCAATCTATTTATTATGACTGAAAATAGAATATAAAGCAAAATTTTAAACTTGAATAAAGTTATGTTATTTCATGTATCCCGGTTTTTTGTTACTTATTGCATGTTTTCAGAGTCAATGCCTCTAGCATAAAATTAGATTCTATTACAATCAGTGTTAGGAAGCTAAATGAATCAAAAGTGAACATGAACAGAGAGCAATATGTTTTTAATGTCATGGTATAGAATCTGTTAAAGAAATGAAAAGAATTTATCGTGAGAATTTCCAAGATAATGGACCACTGATTTTAGCAGGATCTATTATCAAAATGAAAGGTTTGGGTGAAAATTCCACTCAAGTAAAGTGATAGTACTGATACATTTTGTCAATAAAGGAGGGATTTTATGAAAAGGGATTTTAACCATAATTTTCACATGTGTATAAAGCAATCACTTGTCCCAAAATTGACTCTGACAGTGGCACCATAACTACTGTAAGAATATTTTGCCTACAAGTGTTCATGTACTCGGACAGGATTTCCTTGCAATTTCCACATTGCTGTCTTAAGAGTTTAACTTTTAACACCCCTAGTTACTGATGAACCACGCCCACATGAAAATCTGCTCTGAAGACGTCAAAGTTTCGCCCAAATTCACGCACTTCTCTTTCCATTATGAAATTGAAATAACATTAACGAAAGAATAATAATAATTGCCATAATGATAATAGTAATTACCAGAATGAATAGCCCAAGCGCTGCTCAGCCTCATTATGCCCTATGTTCTCTTTAGGGTCCTTGTCGACGTTCTTGTCTCGTTCGTGCTTAAATTGGTACTGTCTAACCTCAGCAAGCAGAATCTTCTTAAGAGTCATTACGTTCGCCATCTTCTAGGAGTTCAGCTTCCTCACACGACGAAAATGAGCATGACAAATTTGCTGTAAATTCGCTAGAATCATTACTAGATTCAGCCATCATCACCACATACGCTAACTTGAGGGACTTCCCGACGTACGTCACTTCCGGAACTATACAAATATATCCGTAGCGTTTCCGTAAAACATCGATAAATGCACACATTATCTTCATTTTTTTCTCTGTGAGTTAAAATATGCATATTTAATGCATATTTCTGAGTTATTTAGCGAACAATGAACATTTTGATATATAGTGTGTATTACACTCTAGTAGACCTTTAATGCTGAGCGCCAAGCGAGGCAGCTGTTAGTACCATTTTTGTAAGTCTTGGGTATGACTCGGCGTTAAATATAGTGAAGTGATCAGGTAATCACTTGGATATAAATAACTAAAGAAGACTGGCTTGGCCACTTCCTTCGAAAGTAAGTTAAATTATGTGTATTCATCGACTTCTCTTACACACACATACATACACGCGCATACTCACATACACAGTTAGTTTTCCCAGCAGGCAGTCAAGGAAAATATTCAGGGCGTACACAATTCAGGCAGCGGTAGATTTTAAAGTATGAAAATCTGGATTTGTTAAAAAACATATTTCAAAAAATAGTTGAAAAATGTATATTATGTAAAGGCGTAAAGGTCTTTAAAGGGTCCGGTTTAAGGTTTTATTTTGGACAGGGGGAGGGGTACTGCATCTCTGACATTGGCACTCTGACAGTGCCTGGACACGGCAAAATCATAGATATCACACACACGCGCGCGCGCGCGCGCGCGCACACACACACACACACACACACACACACACACACACAGGTACTGTTTTCCAAGTAGCCAGAAAAGGCAACTAGCTAGGGAGGACAAATTTCAGGCAGCGGCAGATTTTAAAGTTCGAAAATCATGAGTTGTTAAAACTAGTTAATATTTGTATATTATTTAAAGGTGTACAGGCCTTTAAAGGGTCCGTCTTAAGGCTTTAATTTGGAGATGGGGAGGGATGCTGCATCTCAGACCTTGGCAACTCTTACAGTGCCTGGACACGGCAAAATCATAATCCGAAACACACACACACACACACACACACACACACACACACACACACACACACTGTACCCTGTCTTCTTTCTTCATAAATCATACCTATATATCATTCAATATTACCAATAGGTCAAGGCATGTTTTGCCAGATATTATGGGGATCATTGAATTGTTTTTGTTGTTCTTGTCATCTTCATCACAGTCCTTTGTAAGTATTTTGCATGTGCCCTGTTATATATTTGGATTTATTATCTAACTAACATACAAAAAACTAGCCATCGCAAAAGTTTTTCTTAAACGTACGAAATGTTCCTGTGGATATGTTGGTGAAACACACTTACGAAATTGCACAAGATTTTCTTACGTTGAAAACTTAAGAAGACTGTATACGTGAACTTACGTTGCTTCGTGAAACGGGGCCATGATAAAGAAAATCTAAAGGTTCTGCAGGGAAGAATGCACGGTCGTATTTGCCTCAGAACCTTGTGACGATATTTCTAAAAAAAATATTTTTTTTTGTAATACTTGCACTGTGGAACACTCTTATGTAATCTCTAAGTGACTGCGAATTTTGTACAGATTTAGGTGGTTATGTTTTGGCTGTATCATGTTGTCTTTCACAAGTCGTACGGAAAATGAGGCATGAAGAACTTTCACAAAATGAGATAGATTCTTATTTCATGATTACAGAAGTGTTAAGTACTGTATTACTGACTGGATATTTAAAAATGTAACCTTAATTTACATAGCAGAGTCATGCTTTGCAAATTTTTCTGTTTACGTAAGCGACATTCGGCATGCTGTAGGGACGTGAAACATCATGTCGTTAATTTATCATTCAGCATGTTTTAACATACGATGCGCGTGACATATCTGAAAAAGGGACACGCACGCACGCACGCACGCACGCAC
>JAECUM010023167.1:0-41297 GCA_016617855.1 Megalonaias nervosa | reverse complement strand
ACGAACTTGTTATATTTCAGAACCGTGAAGGAAAATTGAAGATGAGTAATATTTCAATCAACGATATTATTATTCGTAGTCGATTATCGCGAAAAGGTCTTATTGCTGTATATGACAGAGAGGGCAAACTTGTTCCTAGTGGTATTACTGCAGTGTCAATCAATGATAGGTTGTCAACATTCGGTGATACCATACATGGCGCTCTCAACATGAACAATAATAAAATTACCAACGTAGGAGAACCAACAGATAATCTCGACGCTGCAACGAAAAAATATGTCGATGATAAGGAAATTCCAGTGACAACTTCGTTAACTACAATCAACGATGGAATGCCCACACTCAAAACTGATTTTACTAATCAAGTACAACTGTTTCTGAATTTTCGCAGAAACGTAAACAGAACCATTAATGAATTTTTTGGAAGTCCACCAACCGTTGACATAAATCTCACCGATATAAATGCGAGAATCAACGATATTGTCCGTGGAATTCCTAATATCGTCAGTAAAACTAATCTCGTTAAAATTCCACACAAACAAATTAACAATATCGTATACACAGTATCATCAGAATCATCAACATGGACACCGCAATATAACACTAACACACATACCGCAGAAGTAACGGTGTTTACAGGCTGTCCGTGTTTAGTTCTGCAAAATTTAGGATATTTACTACATTTCCATGGCGTCATTCAACCGATAATTTTTCTGGAACTGTATCTGTAGTGTTAAATAAAGATACCGAAGAAACGTTTATGTTGGAACCATCTGATAAAACATTAACCTAGGCGTCTTATTGGTGGTGTCTGGAATTTGTAGCTGAAACACCTCAATTAATTACTTAATATAGTATAATGATTGACGTTCAGCGATACAGATACAATCAAGTATGTGCGTGACAAACTAAACTAAAAAATATCATCGACGATTACACAATAAAAGTGAAAATATATCGAAGACGCGTGGTTGTCGTTGACATAGTTGTCTATTCAGTTTCTGCGCTCATTGCTGGAACTGGTGTAGTATTATCAACGATAACAAGGACTGCGCCTGTAGTTGCAACGATTATCGTTTCATCCGCAACAACTATAGCGGGTATTTTTAATATTATTGCAAAGAAGATAGATACATGCACGAACACAAAATTACACGAGTATGTGGTAAAATTACATACAGCAACGACAGCATATTCCAAACTATCATCGTTGATTTCGTCGTCGTTTAACGATGGTAGAATATCCGATGAAGAATTCAGCGCGATGGTAAAAATATACAATAAAATATTTGACGAAAGCATTGAAGAAATCAGGGATTTAGAATAATAACAGTATAATAATGACAACGTCCGTGACTATGTCAAGGGAATTATTATAACAGATCGTCACTAATACTGCTCCGCCAAGAATCACAATGGTATCAGCGAGTTCAACTAATCCTGAATTCAGTATTAATTTTCCGACCGCAATTCCAGCAAAAGAAATTGCATTAACGCAATTACGAGTTTATTATAGTTGGCCAAATATCAGGTCAGAATCATTCGGTGGTCTTCCGCCGAATAATTCATTAGCATTTGCAAATAAAAACAAACCCGACTGAACTCCTGATTGGCAAGTAGTCAGTATACCCACGGGCAGTTATCAGATGGAACAGATCAATGAAGAATTCCAAAGCAGAATTAAATCCATTACAGGAATAAAATCAAAAATAGCCATTACTGTTCACGAACCAACGTTATCTGCGGCCATTGAAATATTATCGCCGGATTACGCCGTTGACATTTATCAGTCTTCGATTAGATCAGTGCTAGGATGGCCTGAAGTTGAACCAGTCTACGCTGGTCCACCAAAAGCACGACGAGATGAATTTCTCACGATGGAGCAAAAATAAATAAAGATACCCGAATACGAAAATAGTCAACCGTGGATTAAACCAGGTGGTCATCTCCTTAAACTTACTGGTACATCAAACCCTAAATATATGGATAAAGTTGGTAAATATAAATATGATGATAAATTTATCACTGATACGAATAAGTCATTGAATGATGAATACACACGATCTTTAAGTGACCTTACGATTTATGTAACTGAAAAGATAAGTCATTACAGCGAAGACACAAAAAAATATCATCGGGATAATTCAGCATATAAATTCAGTGATGAATGATTTTAATAATGTTAAGAAATTTATAGATGAAGATACATATTTACATGAAGAAGATAATCCAAAGTCACATGTATCCGAGTTTAAAATTCCTAAACTTGATTTCGATATTAACAATTATTTTCCTAAAATCCTTGAATCATGGAAATATTTTTCTCCACCACCAAGTATTCTCAGATATAATAATAATTGTTACAACGAAGGTCGTCATATTTCGCGGGGCATCGTCAATATAACATCAACGATCGCTGTCAATCTAGTATAAGATGTCACTGATGATAGTTATCAAGTTGACGCTGAAAAATCCAATCAAGGCCAACAAGGATACAATTGTATTCGTTTACGCCTCAAGTACCACCAGACTATTTAATTGTATCAGAACCAATCAACGTTGTTTATCTAAAATGTCATAGTCCGCTCTTATCGCGGATACATTTCAAACTTACTGACCAGACTGGACACTTGTTGGACCTTAGGTCAGATATGTTGCATATAAATCTGTATGTGCGTTCGTAGAGCGTCATCGTAGAAATACCAAGCAAAAAAAAAAAAAAGTCAGTATAAAATATTTCTTTTTTACCTATGATTTTATCCTTGACTTAGTCCGTGATTTAATCCTTGACTAAGTCAAGGGGGTCAGAAATAAATTATCCATCTTGTCTCAGTCCCGTGACTATGTCACGACAACGTTACAGGTGACACTATTGGTTTCGTTGTCAGTGTCACTATAGTCACTTTCACCATCGGTGCTAATAGCACCGGAGTCACACTCGTCCCTATCTTTCGCCAGTAACTCTTCCGCAACTTCATTCGCGGACATAATATCTGTCAGCTGTTTTATACGAGCGTGTACAAAGTCTTTTTGTTTCGTATTCGTGAGATAATTCTGACCCAACCTTTTCAATGTACCTTGAAAGAGGAACAAATAATTTCACCTGCATATCTGTAATTGCTGCCACCGACTGTAACATCGCCTGTTGGATGAACTTTATGAATCTATAATCGGAGGGCAGCGTATACCTATTTTCGGATTTCCGAAACTGTAATGATTCAAAATCACGCATAATTGTTTCAGGATCAAGTTCATATGATATTTTTATACCGTTGTGTTGTAATTGCTTAATAGCAACAATAATAGCATTAATATTTTCATGATTCATTATATAATAAATATTTGTTTAAATAAAATTATATTTCTGAGATAATATAAAAATATTTCTGAATTAATATAAATAAAAATATATTTCTGAGTTAATATAAAAATATATTTCTGAATTAATATATTTCTGAGTAAACATAAAGATATATTTCTGAATTAATATAATATAAATAAATAAAAATATATTTCTTAATAAATATAAAGATATTTCTGAATTAATATAAATATAAATATAAATAAATAAATAAATAAATAAATAAATAAATAAATAAAAATATATTTCTGAGTAAATATAAAGATATATTTTTGAATTAATATAATATAAATAAATAAAAATATATTTCTTAATAAATATAAAGATATTTCTGAATTAATATATTTCTGAATTAATATAAATATAAATATATAAAATATATTTCTGAATAAATAAAAATATGTTTCTGAATTAATATAAATATATTTCTGAATTAATATAAATAAATAAATAAATAAAAATATATTTCTGAATAAATAAAAACATATTTCTGAATTAATATAAACATATTTCTGAATTAATATAAATAAATAAATAAATAAAAATAAATTTCTGAATAAATATAAAGATATATTTCTGAATTAATATAAATATATTTCTGAATTAATATAAATAATTTGTGTAGTTCAACAAGTATTCTTCTGCGGTTGGTGGTTTTTCTTTTACCGTGTGGTATTTCGGATTCCTATATTTGTAATTATCCAGCATTACTCTATATATTTTTTTCACCACGCTTCATACAAATGTCTATGATGCCTCGTAATCCTCGTCCACATCCAACACAAGGCCTAGAGCCTACAGAGCCTTTTCTAATCTTGTCGTTGTGAATACCACAGAATTCTCCGTAACAACTTCGATTACAGATTCTTGTTGACCCGAGGATCAACCACTTGCAATTCTTTCTGATTAATGACATTATTATACGAACAGATTTTATAAATTCAATTAGAGTAATAATATTTCTTATAATGTCAGAAAAAAATAATACAACAACTGCAAGTGATATATTGACAAACGACCAGGAATGTGATATATCAGATAATAATACATTAATTAGTAATCATGAATGTGATTTATTCTGTGACTGTCCAGTAGCATCAGTTACTGTTATCAGTAACAATGATACTGTTTCTGTATCATCTAATATTTCACCTACGGAAATATCTGAGGAGGAATATTTTGATATTCTCGACGAGGAAGTCCTTGATGGTCCACATGAATACGTAAACGAGATTTTCGAAACAACTCCACAGGACGAGTTAACCGATATTGCTAAACACGGTTACTGGCATTTACGTGAATACTCGTCGTTATAACTAAACGAATTCAACGATGCTGTTCGGCATTCAACGAAAGAAAGCGCTATTAATAATTTTATTGTCCTTGTTAACAAACATAAAAAATCATATCAGGGAATAATTATACAACATTTCAATAAATTTAATGTATTTGTGTCCGATGAAGATTTTAACCGTTTCGCTGGTGAATTTTTCGGACAATCATCCGTCACTGAAATAATTCCAAAATACCGCTCAAGATATCCTATATTTGATCTTGATACAAAATTTATCCGTGAGACGGTACACTATCGTTACGGTGATGTTAAAGTAGAACAAACAAACAAGAAAATATGCGTTGTCGAGATCATCGACTACTTCTCACAGTTGTGCGATTGTTCGCGTGATCTTGTATTTGTGTTTGAAACAAATAGCGGTTATCATGCATTATGTAAATCAACACCAGTGACATTTGATCAACAACATGAGTTAACAAATAAAGCAGCAAACGAGAAGAATCCCGATTGGAGTATTGATCGTCAAGCTGGTCTTTACAGTATCAGTTGAATAAAACCCGATCACATAAATCTGATAAAAATACGGTATGTAAAAAACTAATACATCCTGTTGGTGATTTTGATGCATCTGAATTATTAACGTGTCCAACTTCGATTCAACCTCGATATGTGCGATGTGACATTGGTAACGTTACGGATAAAATCATTATTGGTTGTGACAATATTTCTACTGAAGATATTGAACGAATCTCTACAGCGTTAACAAGAGAACCTAATCAACTAATCGGGATTGTCAATGTGTCTCAGAATAGAGCTACGATATCAAGACGACCAGGACATCATTGCAACATTTGTGAGCATCGCCATGGATATAATTATATCTATGATCGTATTGAGGATAAATGTGATAATTGCCTTGTATTTGTCAACGCGGATTATTATTCGATAGTTTGTCCTAGAAGCACTGGAAAACAAATAACTGTTCCTCTAGATGGTGAATCTATCGATGAAGAAATACAGAAAGTATCAGCGGAGAATCATCAAATTTCCTGATACAATCAGAGATAGAGCAAATCATTAATGAACCAGGACAACGCATCGATAAGAAATATATCAAGTATGTGATATCAATGAGACGTAAATGTCACTACCCTGGATATTTCAGAGAGAGAAATCCAGACTTTTCATATACTGCATTACCAGCTCATGAAGGTGGTCCTGGTTGTCAAATAATTTCAGATGAAGACTACATCGATGGATCAGCTTGTGGAATGGGAAAATCAGAAGCAGCTTGGAAATCATTGCGACCAAACCAATCTGTTGCTGTTATTAGTTATCGAAAGACATTTACAGAAAAAGTAAAATCAGATTACGGAATAGAATAGCATTCTGATATCACTGGCAATATTATATTCAAACCTGATGACCAGGTTATTCAGTGGGAATCATTACACCGAAGAAAAGGAGTTCCTGACTTGTTGATCTCGATGAGTGGCATGGGATACGACGACAGCAGTTCTCATCAGTTCAGCACAGTAAAGATCATTGGGAGAAATTCGCTGCTCTCGTTAAAGTTTGTAAACGACTGATTGTTCTCGACGCTGATGCTGATGAAGATGACCTGATACTGTTTCGTGATAAGATGGGATGATCATCGATGAAGTTCATCATCAATGATGCTAAACCCGATCATGATAAGAAATTCATCATCGAAACATCACACAAGAGCAATCTGTTGAATATGTTAGAACAACTAAACCGCAAATAAAATTACTGGAAATAAGATTGCTGAATTCACACATAACAAACATAAAACGAATTATTCCGTGGAGAATCTGGCTAAGCAACTACAGCATCGTGGTTACCGTGTTAGATACTATCACGCTGATACTGATCCAGCACAAAAGAAGTTGGACTTCATTAGTATAAATACTGCGTTTGACAATTACGACGTTGTAATATTCAACCACACTCTTGAAGCTGGGATCAATATCGTTGATGAGAGATTTACTGTCATGTATGTATTCTCTGAGGAATTAGGATCAGTTGAAGCAACCAAGCAGGTTATTCATCGGTTTCGTTGTGTTAACGAAATTCATTACTCGGCAACAAGAAAACAACGCGACTGTAAACTTCCTGTGATTCGCGAGGAAATAAAAAAAAATTATTGTTGATCGTGAACGATTACTCGATGATGAAGCAAAACTGACCAGGTGTCCTAATACCGGTGAATTATTACTTCCATACGGATTTGCATATCTTAGCGACATCATGGATGAGAATAATTCTAAAATGTATTTCACGCCGAGATTGGTAACAATGATGTCGAATACTGGTTACGAGATTATATAAACCCAACCAGATGATTACGAAACATGGAAACGAAAAACTAATAAAAAAAAACCAAAACAACAAATAATGAACAAATAGCGAATAATCCTGTTGTTGATGATTTTTTGAAAACAAGTATCGGTGACAGAATAAAACAAACTCAGATTACACAATCTGATATTGTGCTTGAAAACAGTCCGAAATATTATAAATATAATCCTACCGATAATGAAAAGTTAGAACCATATTAAGCAAAGAAATAATTCTTGAATCATCTATTCCAGTGTGATGTTGGAAAGTTACCAGTGGAACAAGTTGAACAATTATATAATAATTCATCGCGGCTGAAACGAGCTCAGCGAGTAATTGTCGACAAATTTAATCATGGTAATACAATCGATGCTAGAATATTTCGTTCTGATAAAATCAGTCCTCGTGAAAAACTAAACGCGATAAGAAATTTTCTGACGATGTTGAATTTGCCTGATATTGTCCCGGATGATTTGTCAGTGACGACTGTCCTCGTATCAGGACCGGATTTAAGAATGCTCATCGAGAATATGATTGTTGATAAAGATTTATTATCGGAATATAACGAACTACTGAAAAATTTGTCCAGCATATTTCCTGAAACAAGACTTCATAAATCGAAACTAACAACAGGAAATGTCATCAAAAAATAAAATCAATTTATAAAGGATTTGGTGCTTCTTTGATATCCGATAATAAGATCAACGCTGCAAGATCAGATTACACATTAAATTATCCAGTGTGACCAAAGTCGGCTTCATTGATGATCCTGGATGGATCGAATACTACAATGATTGTCAAGGATTTCATGATGGTAACGATATCGCAATTACTAACCAACATACTGCCGCGTTGAGATTTCACATCTGGAGCATCAACAACTGGTTCATGAAGAAGTATAACCCTCAGCCGTAACATTGTTACGGAAAATATGTTGTTCTCCGTAGCATCGCTACGGCCCTGATAAATCATCGTTGCAGAATCGGTACATTTTCATAATAAATATAAATGAATGTTCCGATTCTGCAACGATCATGGAGGTCTTGAATTATAAAAATAATCGTTGTATCAAGGGTCTCGAATGATCCGTGACATTCTTTCATTGATTTCATTGAGGTCTTCCGTGACATGGTCACGGTGACTGATTCTAATTCTATTATTTTCGCATTAAGATTCCGCTGAGTTGCAACATAATGCATCAACAACTGTTCAAAGTGTTCCTTTGTGATTATGTCACTGACCTCATTTTGTTTGTCCCGTGACATTGTCACGGTTGATGTTGATTTTTTTATTCAAATTTACCATAATTTTATTATGGTAATCTGATTGTCACAATCATGAAAATAAAAAAAAAATATCTTCTGCAGCCTTTGACAATTAAGGAAATTAAATTCGCCAGTAGATCAACACCGTGACAATGTCACGGCCAATAAAATATTCTCTCGCAATTTCTTGTTCGTTCTTGCTTTCCTTCTTCCTCTTCTTCCATGATTTTGTTACGGCGAATATCATCCTCTATTGCAGTATTTCTCATACTTCTCTCTTCACATGAAAGTGGTCTACCAAGTTCATTTTCTATATCTGCTTCAGATCTACGGAGAAGGAGATTTCGTCGTTTAATTTCTTCATCAAATATAGATTTAACATAATGATTAGTAGTATCATTAAAAATACTTTTCGTAATGTTGTCCGTGATATTATCACGGCGGCCGATAACAGGCACAATCTCATCGCTGATGCACTTGAATCCGATCCTTGACCAATCAAGGGGATAAATGAAATAATGCTTATTTCTTTCATCATCACTGATCATCTTGTTGTGGAAATAATTAATATTTTTATGTTTCTCGAAAAATTCAAAGAAACGAGTAAGTGTCCATAAATCGCTTATGGTCAGCATTATTATTTTATAATAGACACAATCTGATTCTAAATGTCACAATCTGATTTATCATCACAATCTGATTCTGAATGTCATTGTTACAATCTGACTGTGGCAGTAAATATTCATTCGCGGTCCACGAAAACAAGAGCCAGTCAAACATCACCCAGCGCTACCGAATTCTATCAGGATGATAATAATTGGGCCATCTGGAAGTGGTAAGACGCAATTATTGCTTAATCTGATAATGAGATGGCTCAAGTGGGATAAATTATATTTAGTGGCACCATCTGTAGATGATCAACGATGCTATGAAGTGCTTAAAGATTTTAATGAAAATGCAAAGTCCGTGACTAGTCACGGGGATGAAGACGGTAATGATATTATTGATTTTGTTACCAGTATTGATGAAGCGCCATCTGTAGATGACCTTGATGGACTTAATAATAATTTAGTAGTGTACGATGATATTATGCTGGACAAACAATCAAATCCAGGTCGGATATTTTCTCGAGGTAGACATAAAAACACAGACGTGATTTATGTTACTCAAAGATATACGCAAATACCTAAAGTAATCAGAGACAACTGCAGTATTTTAGTTGTGTTTAACGGAGTTGATAATCATACGCTGCAAAATATTTATTATACTTGGTGTTCAGGGGACATGGACATGATTAAGTTCAAAAACTTTTTTTCAAAAGCACAAGCTACTCCGTTTGGTTTTATAACAATAAATTTACTTGATCCTAGGTCGAGATATCGTAACGGACATGATAAAATATTTGGTTAATTACAGCAGCAGAGAGTGTGCACTGACAAAAATTACGTGCACGAGTACATAAACGAACACGCATAAAATTTACAAACACAGGTGTCACGAATGAGTAACAGCGTAAATAACCCACGTAGAGAGAATCTCAGTTCGGTTAGAAGTTCTGGTTTAGCGTTATTGACCCTATATGTTTTGCCTTATTTAGTATGATTTTCATGCTTAAATATATTTGCTCTAAAAATAATTGTAGGGTTCACCGTCTCTGCTGCTACATTAGGTACAAGGCAAAGTTATGTTTTGAGCCCTATCATATTTTCCCTTTTTTTATTACTGACTTGATTACGCAGCTGAGGCTCAAATGGAACAAATGTGTATTTATCTCAGAAGATATCGATGCTATTTTGCAATACATTACGTTGATGGTTTTGCTAATTGCGCAGATACAGTAAAGCTACTTCAGAGCCAGATAAATTTTATCGAACGTTTTTGTGATAAAACTGGTATGATGGTCAATCTTGATAAAACTAAAATCATTGTTTTCAGAAATGGGGGATATCTCAAGCAAATGGAGGTATGTTTTTGTTTTGAAAGAAAGTCTTATCGAGTGTGTGCCTTATTACAAGTGCTTGGGTCTATATTTCACCCCAAAGTTGGTTGGACAAAAGCTACGCAGATACTAGCGACAAAGGCAAAGAAAGCAGCTTGAAGGATTTTGAATTATCAAAAACGATTTAGCTATTTTAGTGTAGAGGATGCTTTAAACTTTTTGATTCCGTAATAAAATCGATTGGTTGCTATGGGTCAGAAATTTGGGGATATGAATTTAGTAGAGATATTAAAATTGTGCAAAACAACTTTTGCAAACAGTATTTAGGTGTACCTAAAATTACCAATAATGCAATTGTGTTGAGTGGAGTGCGGAAGATGCCCACTTTGTACCTGGTATTTTTACGATGTATTAAATACTTGTTGAAAGTTGTAAGAATGCCTTCAACTCGCTACCCACACCAAGGTTATTTAACGTTGAAAAGATTAGATGAAATAACTGTGTCAACTTGGCTACAAAACTTAAAGACATGTTATTTTGTTTCGGTTTTGGTTATGTCTGGCTAAATCAAGATGTTGGAGACGAAAAACAATTTTTCTCACTATTTTTGTAAAGAACTGAGGATTCGACATTCTAAAACTGGCAAAGTGATCTTAACATTTCACATAAATATGTGTAATGTAGCATGTATAAAACCGAATTAGAACCGGAAAATACCTCTCACGTGATTATTATATTTTCTTAGGAAGTTACTTACTAAATTTAGGTGCTCAACGCTGAAAATAGAGATAGGTAGGCATAGCGGGATTGAGAGAAATAATAGGTATTGTGAATTATGTCAGAAAAATAATGTTTATTTGGTAGAAGATGAATTCCATTTTGTTTATGTTTGTCTAGCTTATGACCATTTAAATACTTTGATTAAGTTTATTATCTCTATCCGTCTGTGGGAAAATTTGCATCCCTCATGAGTCATAGTAATATATTAATTATACGAAATCTTTCTTACTATATCAATTCGGATTTTCATCTTAGACAATCTTTGACAACTCAAACGAATGGTGAATAATATATTGAGAGGTAGAATCATCTTTATAATATTATGCACCGATTATAGAAAATTATGTATGTATGCTCATGATAAACACCATATTTAATTTCTTTACACCATGGCTCACATTACATTTACTTGTATTTTGCAATATGGGCCGGTGTCCTAAATTACTGAATAAAGTATTATTATTATTATTATTATTATTATTATTGCTCAGGTTATTGGACCCCTTGGTTAATTTTAGTAAACCAAATACTGCCACCTTGTGCGGTGGCGCCCGATGGTCAGTGCTTAGGACCACCTTATATCCTTAATTTTTTTTTTTGGGGGGGGCGGGTAATTTAGCTTAGGGGTCTCAAACTCAAACCACCTTCAGGGCCACATGAGGGCATTTTCGATGACCCAAGGGCCTCACCACCGTTGTTATCTCTCATGAGACCTTGTGACACCAATCATTTTGCGGGCCACAGGATACGGCTTAGCGGTCCGCATGCGGCCCGCGGTCAGCGTGTTTGAGACCCCTGACTGGCTGGTCATATTTTAATACTATTATAAGGGAGCCAATATTTTGTCACCTTGTGTAGTGCGGCCTGATGGTCTGAGCCCAGGACCACCTTATATAATATAACTGCTGGTTAGGGTGAAACTTTCTTTGGGTTATTCTCCGATACCCATGTTCTGGTAAGGAATAGAGAAAGAATTTTGTTTGGGGAAAGTTAAGAGTTTGCATGCTATGCCGTTATAGCTTAGGCGGTGTTAGCTTATTGGGAGTATATTAATCAAGTTGAGGAAGGTGTAACACGGAGTTTAGGTTATATTTATTTGTTGTTTAGTTTTGTGTCGTGTTACAGGGTGAAGGTGTTGGTCTGAATTGTCAATGTGTTGATTTTAGCTTTATTATTAATTGTATTATGGTGTACTCATTGTAGTCCATCTTGATGGGTGTGGGGGTTCTACCGCCACCAAAGGTTGGATAAGCCAGGATTCAACCCATCTGGTTCCCTCATGGAACCGGTCTTTCAATCGCTTCCCCAATGATAGAGCTCTCCATCACCTGAGATAGACCTGTCGGGGTAGTTCAGTTTTGTTATATGTTCTGTTTTTTGTCTTCAGGAGTTACAGGTTTTGTAATTATATATTTGTATTTATTTATCAATTCTGTTGTCTTTGAGGGGATTATATTTTTCCTCCTTTTCCTATTGCAGAAAGGTAACTCAGAATATTGATGCATTTCATGTTGATGTTTTTAGCTCCTGGTTGAAGCAATTCTGCATAGGTTAATGGGGCTTTTAAATTTATCTATTTCTCCGGGAATATGTTTTTAAAATCTCTTTCTTGTATTTGGGGCATTCGTTGATGACATGGTGAAGTGTTTCTGGGTTGGGACAATGCGTGCAGTCGATGCAAGACTGTGTTGATACTGAGAATGAACCTACCAAAGCTGCCAGCAAAAAAGGGTTTTTATGGTATTTATTATTGTTATAACTTTAATGTTATGTTGGTTCTGCAGTAATGGGGCGCCGACATTCCTTTGTATTTTTTTCTGCAGGTGATACAACCCGCATCCTTTTGAACTTCTGTCCCATTCCCGTTGATATTTTTCCTATTTTTCTTTTGCCGAATCACACTGTAGATTTCCTGGACTTTGTATGCTAATGGTTGGGCAGGCAAGGCTGACTGATCTTTTATTTTCTGTATTTTCGGCCTTACGGTCATGTACGTCGTCTTGTTGACTGGAAACAAGCCACCACTCACCATGATTTTACCCCTATTTTGAGTGCAAGTCCTCATTTCGGAGATTTACAAGGTGTGCGCACAACGCATTAATTAATTTATCTTATGGTGGGAATAGTCACCACCGGCGCGCTATCCGTAATATGCGCACAAAGCATGCTCCTCGGGGATCAGAATTTTGCTGTATGCACAGCATGCTTCTCAATTAGCCGTCAGGTGAGACATAAAGAACCACCTGACGACACCCAGTCTAGCGTGCAAGCACGGGTCAAGGGCTTTTCTTTGTGTGCATTTCACACTACCAAGTAATATGTCTTTGCAAGACAAAAGAGGAGAAGTCCAGCTGGATTCCCAAACGCATGCTGAAACTTTCTGAAACGCCATGGATGTGCTATCGGTCAAATTCCTTTCCGTTTTACCTAAATCGGCTAATTCCTAACAACCAATAATTTTTTACACAATTTTTAATTAGGGCAATCCTGTAAGTTGCAAATGTCATTTATTACATACATTCTAATTTGAATTTGACGTACATAGTGTACATAAATTCTCCAATATGATTACAATCAGATCTCATTCTAATGTGTAGATCTGACACACACCAATAATGTTCTGTTGACTTTGTGGTTCACAAAATCACAACTTAACAATTTCTGAATGTGATGCACGTCGTTCAGACCATATAATTGCTAACGATAACTCTCCCTAAAACGAACTTGCAATGCTATATCTGATAAGATACTAAAAATAAGTGGACTGGAAATTCCAAAGGTTACCAAAACATAAACTTTTATCGGTGTCTGTCCCATCTACTCGTAGGACTGTGAGATCTGATTTGAATCAGATTGTAAATTTCTAAAATTATACAAATCCAAATGTAAATGTTACTCGTTTTAATTTGGTACCCCGCATTATTTCATAATGTATGGTTATGTTTTGTTTTTTTTTTAAGGTGGCACAAAAAGATCAAATTGGTGATCTGAAAGAGGGGTTTTAAAAATACCGAAAGGAAAACCCGATACAGTCAGGCAATCTCGGACAGTCAAACGCATTAGAAGTGCAACTCAGCGTTCTGCTTCTTATTCGATTACGTCTCGGCGGTCGGATCTAATTCCAGTTGTCCTGTGTGCTGCAATCCCAGGAAACTGTCAGGATACTCTGCAACTGTGATCTCTTCCGGGTTGCCGCGCCATTGGTCTTCTACTCGCAGGTCCAGGAAACTTTTGGTAATGGCCAACTGGTCTCCTTTCTTAGATATACTGGATGGCTGCCACTTCTTCACATAATGGCTGCCTCTCCAACTATTATCCGAATGTTTTCCTCGCTGGTCTGGTCTTCTCTGGCCTGCTACACTCCTAGACGGTCTCCTGCTGTGTTGGTGTACGTCCTGATGGTTCCTCAAGTGTACTTGTCCTGTTGTTCGTACTTCTCAACTGTGGTGGAGATGGTGGTAGGTTGACTCTCCACTGTGTCTTTACTGACACGTATATACAGCCATGCCCATTACTTCCTTGTAACAAGTAGTAGGCTGGTCATTAGCTGCACATGGCAGCATGGGAATTCAAAGATGGCCCCTCCCCTCTTACTACCACAGCAGGCGTGACGATGCTGATGGCTGGACGGCTGGTGTCTATCTCGGATTAAAGTTACGTTCGGTCATTCAGCCATGTGCTACTGTTTAATGTACGCACGGCATACTATTTAGTTCTCGTCAGTGGGTAACTTTTCAGAACACTTTGATGGATGTACTGCATACTATTCTATTGTATGGCTGGAAGTGGCCAGGGAGAAGTTGGATCGTCAAGGAATACGCCCTATCGATGATCAGTTCCTCTTCATCCTGGGATTGTTGGATCGAAGGTGTCGCCCTGCACAGAATGAGAGAATTAGTTTCATATTGGGTCATGCTCCTAAGTTTTGCTTGCATATGCACCTCTTTTATTAGTTTTTTGTTAGGTTATGGTTTAATTTAATCATTGCCACATTGTGTGGCTGGGCCTGATGGTTAGATGTAAATAATTCATTGACTGATCATGGATTTAATCCTCGCCTGTGGCCATTAGGCCCTGTGCGAGTCGTTAATGCCAGCGCCATTAGCTCCTTAATTTTATCGTCGGGTGATATAACGAGCCGCCACCTGTCGCTTATGGGGACAGGAAAGCCGCTTCGACACCACCTGAAGACACTTCTTGATCCTGGACTTTTTGGATCCCTTTGGTAGAAGTTAAAGGTGTCATCTTGCCGCCAGGTTTGAATCTCTGTGCTCTTTTGGTTAGCTGTAGATGTAAATAGTGAAGAATAGGAATGAAGAAAGTTTTAATGGCTTCTTGACTGACATAGAATTTTTTTTTTTTATTGAATCATTGACGCCAGTTTTGGAATTTTGGTGTATTCAGTTTTGATTGGATCTAAATTTTGCCACCTTATATAGCCAGGTCTGATGGTTTTGGGGTGTAACCACCCTGATACGTTCTGGTATTTAGTGCTTAGTTTTTGGTCATCAAATCTGACGAGTTCAATGTTTTCTAAGATTATTTGATTTATATCTTGTTCTGCTTTATGCGGAGGGCCCTGATGGTCTATAGTGTTTTTGACCACCTTATATTTTCTAGCTGGGGGCTATAATTCTAATTATTCAAGGTTATTTTCTTTGCCAATTGTTGTCACCTTGCGCAGCTGGGCCGGATGGTCTGTGTTTTTGTACAATCTTATTGGTTCGACAGTTATAGGTCAGTTCTTAAAGTTCTAAGGTATCCTATTTAATGATCGTATCTCAATCTTTGCAACCTTGTGCGGCTGGGCCTGATGGCTTGGTCTTAGGGCCATCTTTTATATAGTCAAGGTTTTTGTTCGATTTGAGTTTTGTTGTTATTTTTTGTATATAGCTTCGTACCATTTTTTAAAAACAAGAACCCAAAGTAACATTAAAAAGTAGGATGGGGGTTATATGAGATATAATCTGTGAGAGTTTAGTTTGGTGGGATTTTGTATTAGTCTTTATTTAGGTAATTCGTTATGTATTTATTTTAATTAGGTATGTTTATTTGTTAGGTTATTTTCGTTGGTATTTTAAACTTACTTTAGTATATTGCAACAGTCAAAATTATGGATTGTGGGGTTGTTTGCCTCCACCGAGGGTGGGTCCGTACGCATTAGCGATACTAGCTCTTAATAAACCAGTCTAGTTGTTTCCCGTCTTCGGTAGATTGGTTCCCCCTCATCACTCATGGACTAGTGATAGTTACATATAATTTAATTGTGCATTGGATTTGTTTTATAAGTTTGAGGCGGTGAATTTGTTGTTATGTTTTTGTGTTATTTATTTGATTGTTTAATTATTTGTTATTCAGTTATTCGAATTGGGTATGTTTATTTGTAATGTTAATATGGGTATGTTTATTTGTAATGCTAATTTCGTTTGTATTTTTAATTCACTTCAGTATATTGTAACAGTCCAATTTATGGGTCGTGGGGTTGTCTGCCTCCACCGAAGATGGGCCAGTGCGCATTTGCGCTGCTAGTTCCTAATGACCCAGGCCCTGTTCCCCTCTTTGGTGGATTTGTCCCCCTGGACTAGTGATATTTGCTTTTAATGTTTAGTACATTGTTTACTTTTACTTAACGTATTTGAGTGTTTATATCTTGCCTTTTTCCCTATTTCAGTCAAATAGCTCAGGATATTTTTTGGATATCAGTATTGTTTCTTCCTGGCTGCATGAATTCTGAGTAGGTTATTGGGGCATTTAACTTTTCCTGATTGACTTGGAATTTTTGCCTCTGAGTGTTGTAATTAGGACATTCATTAATTAAATGTTGGAGGATTTCTGGGAAAGGATAATGTGAGCATTTAGAGCCCTTGGTTATATTATTTGCCAAAAACGTACCGAAACTACTAACCAAAAACGTTTTCCAGTTTTTAACCATGTTATTAGTTTAGTTTACTTTGGGTCTGCCAATTTAAGGGCTTTTATGTTTCAGTATATTTGTTTCTGCATATTCCATAATTTGCGTCCTTTACGACTGTTGTCCCATTTCCTTTGCCATTTGTTGTTAATTTTTCTTGTCTTTTTATATTGTTAATTTTCTGGGTGATTCCAGGATAGTGGGCTCGTTAAGTTTTACTTTAGCTTCTTTATCAGCCATTTCGTTTCTGGAAATGTCAATGTGGGAAGGTTTGCTGATTTTACGAGACTTTCCTGCTAGTGGAGCTTCCTGAGTACATAGCGCGAAGCACTCTGGGGAGGTTGCTGATGATAACTGCTTTTTGTGTCTTTGTGTTTTATATCAATTTTAGGGCTTCATTAGTTGTCCAGAATTCCACAGTGCAAATGGAGCAACCATTAGGAAGTCCTTCCGCTATCACGGTACGCTTCCATGGAATTACCACTGCATCTGCAGTTCGAACTAGTCAGTGGTCAGAGGACGTTTAACTGTCTATATATATTTCGGTAAATCCTCAGCATATCCAGTCTATCTCAGAGCATCTTGGCCCTCATTTCAAATGGTTGTTCTTGTTTGGTCCCATATGTTACTACATTTAAATTTGTATTGGTGATTTTGTATGTCCATGAGGGAGCGTCAGAAAATATTATCTGTTCTGCCTGGATATTTGTCATCCTTATTTCTTTTACTAACTCATGGATAATTCAATATTTCCCCCGGTGACACTCGGAAGCAATTTGTGTCTGAAGGGTACACTGCATCTCTCTATGACAGACCCAGTTGAGTGCGACATATGAATTGATATTCTTGTCGCATACCCAAGAAGGAGCTCTTCTAGCATAAGTTTAATTGTGGTTCCCCTACTATATATACTTCATAGATCTTCCCCAAATGTGTCCATATCAGATCACACGCTTTTTCAAGATCAAGGAAAACCGCGAATAGGTTACGGTCACATTTCCTCTTTGCATTGAATGACAATGTTATGTTTGATTCCATTCTTATTAGTTGAAACAGAGTGGACCTTTTATTGCGGAATCCGCTGTGATTTTGGGATAATAATTTATGGCTTTTTGATGGTGTGATAGTCTATTATTTAATATTGCCCCCATGATTTTACATATATTGTTGGCAAGTGATATTGGTCTCTACGAATTTGCATTTGACAGAGGCTTTCCGGGTTTCGGGACGGGAATGACAATTGACTGTTTCAATTGGATAGAATTTCTCCCGATCTCCAGATCGCATTCAGCAGATCCAGTATCAACAGTTCTGTTTTTTTCCCTGGGAGTTTCTTTTATATTTCATAACCTAATTTATCTTCTCCCGACTTGTTTGATGTTTGTTTTAAAATTTAAAGAAGAGCAGAATTCCTTCCAAGGTTCTTGTTTTGCTGTGAAAATGGCATTTTTGACTATTTTTCCCTTTTCTTTATGTTTTAGAAAGTCTTGGGATTGCTTGGAGTATTTAAACGTGTTGAAGGCTTGGTTTTTTTGTTTTTTTGTCGCCTTAACTGCTTGCCATTCCACCATGGGACTGATTGTTTTGCACCCCACTCCACCCCTTTTGGTATGCTTTATTCAGCCGCCGAGGACATTGCTTAAACGACTTTTAGTAGTACTGTGGGATACTATAGCGACACGTAGACTTCTATGTTAAATTTGGGGGGTGTACTATGGCGACAAGGGGAATTTAACATAGGGAATACTGGGACTGTATAGCGACAAAAAATATTGGGACTATTTAGCGACAAGGGAAATGGAACAGGGGTGACGTCATGGTACTGGATATTGGCAACAATGTTGCAAGTGGCTGACCCCAATCGGGCGAAACAGTGACAGCGGAAAAAAAGTTATAACGCCTGGCGGGCCGGGAAACCGTACCTTTCATACAAAAAACACAAACATCGCCTGACGAGGCGGGAACGAACTACCGCGCGGTACTGACCAACGGTACTCATATATTGATGAACATCAATCTACCACATAAAATATCGACTAAAAATATTTTGACAAGAGAGAATAGACATCTTTCGAGACATATGAGTAGTCCTGAAAAGGGCCTTTGGTTTTTCTTTTTTGTTAACACCATTCAGGTAACGTAGACGGCATCGCACAAATCTTCTTCTCTTCCTCAAACTTCGTCTGACCTCTGGGTCGTAGATTAAGACTCTCTTCAGACAGCCTTTACTCTCCACATAGATACTTCGTTTCCAGAGGGCTGTATCAGTCATCTGGGTGATAGCCCATGATGATTTGACATGTATGGGATAGTCCGGGTGGAACAGCATCGATGATATGAGGGTAGACGATTCTACGTTAGTCCACATCTTGTGACGAGAACAGGTGAAGGGAATAAATTGAGCTGCGGCTATTTATAGTGGAAGAGCAGACCGAAACGGATTGAGTTCTTTCACCAATCCAAACACGCGTTACAAAATTCAGTCAGAGTGCGGAGTCTGTCTTCCAATCCGAAGACAGCTACCTGTGACGTCACATTCCATATATAGGTGGGCTAGCGTCTGTGCGCAGTGAATCCATGCGACAGAGTTAGAACATGACAGAAACTAAGAAGACGATGAATTGGGGTGCACCGGCCGTGGAGACGAGAAGTGATGGTATAGCAACGGCTACCAAAGCAAACACGGTCCTACTTCCAGAAGAGAACGATTTTAATTAGGATTTAGTAGATTTTCTCTCTTCTTCACAAGAATTTGTTCCGGTCTCAGCACCTTCTCCGCCTTCTCCTTCCTTACCGCACGTCGAGGATTTTAGACTGAGACAGAAAGAAGAATTTGAGAAATTTTTGCAACAGCAGAAAGAAGCAGAACAAGCTTTTCTCATTCAACAGCAACAGCGAGAAGAAGAAGAGGCAAGAAGAAAACGACAGGAAGAAGAAGAAGCAGAGAGGAAACAAGGTCTAGGAGAGAAGGAGGATAGTGAAAGTCAAACGGTGACGGTACTCTTAGACATTTAATACGATCCAAGAGAAAAAGATCTTCCCGAGCCAAACAGTCCAACCCCATTCACACACCTACTATGCCTGAGATACCAACCCAAGTGATTTCTACCAAATCATCGAGAGCAGCAGGTCCAGAAGTAGGCCTTGACCGTGGCAAAGGGATAAGGCAGTAAAAGCTCATTACTTCCCGTTTCTGAGGTTTTTTAAAATTAAAAAAAACAAACACCCAACGGTCCTTTACAGGACCACCCACCTCTCTCGAAAAGAGACTACTCAATGTTTGCAAAATCAATTAAAACTCAAGATCTCTTTTTTCCCCACGATGGACGTGTGTGTGTGTGTGTGTGTGTGTGTGTGTGTGTGTGTGTGAGAGAGAGAGAGAGAGAGAGAGAGAGAGAGAGAGAGAGAGAGAGTAGGTCTTTATTCTAAAAATCAAAACCAAGAGGCACTTACGTTTTCTTTCTGGTATATGCTCTGGTACAAATTTAGAATCAAATGTCACAACACATCACTTTAAAAAGTTCATTAGCTTCTTCTCTGTCTTTTCATTCTCTCTCTGTTTCTTGAATTTCTTCACTTTCAAGGGTTCCTCTTCTTCCCCACGTTCTTCTCGTCTTCTCTTTCTTGACCTGTCTGGGTTCTTCCGTTTTGGAGGTACCTCTTCTTCCTGTTCTGAACCCCTTTCTTCCTCCTGCTCTTGTTGTTTCTTAGGGCAGTGTGAAGAACAATGTCCTTTCTCTTGACAATGATAACAGTTATCTTGACGCTTGTCTCTTTTGACACTTGTCTTGCTTTGACTTTGTGGACATTCAGAAGACCAATGCCCTTTCTTCTGACAGATATAGCAAGTATCTTGACTTTTATCTCGAAAGGAAGGGGGAGTAGTCCGTCGGCTTCTCTGAAGAAAACCTTCGTATGACACCTCGCAAAGCTCTGATCAGAAGTTCGATCTGTGTTGGCTCTTCCATATTTCTGGTAGAATTGAGAGTGAAATGAATACTTGGAGGGAAGACACTGACCCTTTATATAGGGAAGACACTGGCCTTACATTGATATATAGGTGATCATGGTGTTTAAAATGTAGTCATCTGACTTTTTGCACTTAAGATAAAACTATGGCATCATTTCGTGGAGAAAGAAGAAAGTAAAAGGCAGAAACGTGACCTATCGCCTCGCAGAGTAGCTGAAGTCTTGCTCAGATTCATGCCAGGGATTTTGAAGATGACATGAGTGAGTCAGAATCCAGACTTAGAAAGTTTTTGCCAAGCCAAAGTTCACCACCACCAGTAACCCCTGAAAAGTACTACCATATTCAAGAGACGGATAAAAGCTCCTCTAGAAAATTTAGAACCACAGCCTACACGTACATGGTGAAGTTTAAAGATTTCAAGTCCAACGTACCGTTGGAGAAAGCAGAAGAGTCCATCACCGATGTGTGGGATTCTTTGTTAACCACACTGAAACGGCAATGTGAAGTCAAAGAAGATGATCGCTTGACACTTTCCATTTATCACGACAGTCTGAAGTCCCCCGTTTGGATCAAGTTTAATAGGCCATCAAAACTGACACCTTCCAAAGTCATGGACAAGATTCAACACGTGCAGCAGTCCAACGACAAGTTTCACATCACCGATGGAAAAGTGACACTGTGCATGGCCCACGTCTCTCTTCCCAAAGGGACCGGACGCAAAAAGGTGTTATTGGTGGACGACCTTCGCAGAATCAAGCGCAGCCTCGTCCGAATTAACAACCCTCAAGACAAGATGTGTTTAGCCACGGCCATCGTGGTGAGACGAACGTATGCCGACAAGAACGACACGGTAAAATGGAAAAAAGCCTGGAAAACTATTCAACGATCGAACCGAGCCAAACAAGGAAGAGAAGCAGAACTACTGTTACAGCAAGCTGGCCTATCTAAAGATACACCCTGTGGTATTCCTGAAATGCAAAAATTGCAAGACGTCTTTGCTCCATGCTACATGTTGAAATGCATCCTCAAGAAGTGCAAGGTTCTCTGCAGTTTCGAGGCAAAAATTTCAAAGACGGAAAATACATTCACGTCTATCATCACGATGAACATTTCGATGCCATCACTAGTATCACTGGATTCCTGGGATACGGGTTTTATTGTGAGAAAAGTGACAATGGCTATAACAATCGAGAGAAACACAAGCATTGTGGATCGAAATATGAGGGATGTTTAGCCTCTAAACCCCGTCGTGACGAAGGACAAGAACGAGTGCATTGTGGAGCTTGTCAGCGCACTTTTGTCAGCCCTGCATGTTACCAACAACATCTGAAGACGCAAGGTTCACAGCAGAAAAGTGCTTGTCAACTCCTGAGATTGTGCTCTACTTGTGGACAAGTGATACGTACCAATTATGCCAAGGCTCACGTATGCCCAGGAAAGAAACGATGTCACATTTGTCAGCAAATCGTAAACTTGGAACACGAATGCTACATTAAAAAATACCAACCCCAAGAGGAGGAGGAGGAAGAACATGACCGCAAGAAAGGGATTTTCATTTTTTTTTTCCGATTTCGAATGCATGCAAGAGACCTTTCTTCTGACAGATATAGCAGAAGATTCCTAATTTCCGCGTGGCTCATCGAGCGTGCGAGAAGTGCATCCAAGAGCCTATCTTTAGTCATTGCCCTCAATGCAGCAAGGGTGGCGCTCACCAGTTATTATGTACTTTTGAGAGAGTGACGTATGTAAGGTGAAGTTGTTTGCATTTAAAACATGCACAGTGGAGAGAATGTTGGCATACCTCAATGCTACTTTGATGTAATGTGACTGACATTTCTTTTGGATATTGTACTTTTGGAAAGTGTAAATGATCTTAACACACTGCTAACTAAAATGACTGCTCCCTTGTGCTCCAAAAATCAGCCTGAATTTGTCTAGAGTACACTATCCTTTGCAGCTATTAAAATAGGGAAAATGAATTTTGCCAGACTGGACAATACCAGCTTCTGAAAGTGCAATGAATGAATTACCAAATATATAAAATGTAAAAAAGTTATCGGCTCTTTTTTCACAATTTACCTCTGAAGTTCAGGAAGTGAAAATGACCAAGTGGAGCTAGCAGTTTTTTGAAAGGTGCACATCTGGAGTAAGGCCAAGCTGTATACTCTATAACCCATATTACACCCATCAATCATACACCAATATAAAGGGAATTAAAGGTTCTTTGAACAATACCTAAGATATACAAGGTCTTTTTTAAATACCCAGTATAACCAGTGAAGAAACCCAGGGAAATTCTTTTTCTTTAAAATTCTAACCCTATGCAAAATACGAAACTGTAGAGCGCCACCAAGATTCCTGGAGGAAGTAAAAAAATCTTTCGAGGACCGAACACGCTGACCGATTTTGCCCAATAGATCTTAAACCCCATCAACGAGACGTGGAGCCAAGAGGACATCGAACGTTACGGAGATTGCCATCGCTATGCCACGGTGATGGCTCACAATTTCTCGGGATACGATGTGCAATTTCTTCTGAGGTACGATACGGAACAAAGTACCGAACGTCATAAAGTCACTTTGAACGGAGCCAAAATCATTTCCATGTAAGTGGGACAAGTGCAGTTTAAAGATTCGATGAGTTACTTGGCGATGCCATTGAGCCGAATGCCTAAAATGTTTGGAATGAAGAAATGACCAAGGGATATTTTACCGCACTTTTCCAATACTGAAGACAATCAACACGCCGTTCTGCCCCATTTTCCTGATGCTCACTACTACGACCCCGACAACATGCGCACCGAACAACGAGAAGCTTTCTACGATTGGTACCAAACTCACGCCTCGGACCCCTTCGACATTCAGGAAGAAATGTTAAAGTATTGTCGTTCCGACGTGGACATTTCACGGCGTTGCCGTGGAAAATTTCGAGAACTTTTCATGGAGCACGGAGGGATCGATCCTTTGAAAGAAGCCTGCACCATTGCCGAAGCAGGTTCCTTAGTGTATCGAAAACAATTTTTACCCGAGAAGACCCTGGCTGTCATACGGCTTCAAACGACCAATTTTGTCAAACGTCACTACTCGGTCAAATCTCTACGCTGGCTACATTACTTGTGCGACAAGGAAGACAAATGGATCAAACATGCCCGAAACGGAGGAGGCGAAAAGACCATCGGAACGTGGTTATTGGATGGCTGGGACTTAGAATACCCTAAGAACGTGTACGAGTTTAACGGTTGCTTATTTCACGGATATCCCATCTGCTACCCTCAACGTGACACTAAAAATCAGTTATTACAACGTACCATGGAAGACTTGTACGAGGCCACTTATCAACGGCACTTGAAGTTAGAACAATAAGGATACCAAATGGTGGAAATGTGGGAACACGAGTACATTCACCGTTGGAAAACCGATCCCGAGTTTAAACGTATCGTGGAAAGTTACAAGTCTGTGGACCATCTGAACCCGCGAGACAGCTTGTACGGAGGACGAATGAATGCCACCTGTTTGTTGTACCACGCCGACAAGGAGAAAGCAGAAGAAATCAAATACTTGGACGGGTGTTCGCTGTATTCATACGTGTGCAAATATTGTCACTTTCCTGCAGGGCACCCACAATTGCTGACTGAACACACTGACGTAAACAACATTCGACAGTACGAAGGATTGATCAAATATAAAGTCTTGCCTCCCACCGTCTTGTAACATCCCGTTTTACCTCACAATTGCCAGGGAAAACTGATGTTTCCCTTGTGCCGTACTTGTAACGAAAAGTGCAACCAAGATCAACCTTGTCAGCACACCCAGGAAGTACGCGCCTTGACAGGAACGTGGGTCAGAGTGGAATTGTTCAAAGCTCTGGGCCTGGAATACCAATTGTTAGAAGTGAACGAAATTTACCACTTTCCCAAGACAGAACAGTACCACAAGGGTGACGAGACTCAGAAAGTCATTTTCGCACACTACGTGGATGCCCTTTTGAAACTTAAACAAGAAGCCAGCAGCTAATCCTTCCTGGTGCCGCACTCCCGAAAACGAAAAGAAATTCAAAGAGAAATACTTGGAGCAGGAAGGCATCACTTTAGACCACATCGAGAAAAACGAAGGAAAGCGATCGTTTGCCAAAGTGATGTTGAATTGCATGTGGGGAAAAATGGCACAACGGCCGTATTTCCCCAAGACGGAGTATTTGTCCGATCCTTCCCGCTACTTCCAGATGATTCACGACAAAACTAAAACAATGAAACACGTGGACATCCTTCGTGAAGACTTGATCTTAATCAATTACGAAGAAGAACTGGACTTTGTAGAGGCCGACTAATTTGGGCCTACGTGACAGCCCATGCTCACTTAAAATTGTACGAAGCTTTAGAACTGTTAGGAGATCGTGTGCTGTATTTTGACACGGACAGTTGCATCCACGTCGAGCGCCTGGGTCACCTACACCCTAACATCGAAGGAGACCGTTTAGGAGCCTGGACGGACAGGTACCCCGACGACAAGATTCTAAGTTTTGCTAGTGGCGGTCCCAAAAATTACGGCTACGAATACCGGGATCAACAAGGAGAAGTACACACCGAGTATAAAGTGAAAAGATTGACTCTCAATTATTGCACGAGTCAAGTGGTAAATTCTGGGGTATTGAAAGAAGCCTTGCAGTCTGGAGAGGATCGAGATGTTAGAGTGACCACCTACCAACCTCACAAGATTGTACGTTTAGCCACACACCAAATCGTCAGTCGGCCTTTGGAAAAAGTGTATCAAATCGTGTACCACAAGCGAGTGCGGCTTCCCAACCACTTCACTTTACCGTACGGACACGCTAGTATAAAATAATCGTTCCAAGACAATAGCCACCAACAAGAAGGATGATTTCGACACAGCAAGAATTGAGTGAGAGATCCACTGATAACTCCAAGTTCAAACAATACAATTTTCCTGTCTTCTTTCCTGACTATTGTGATTGTGCCAGTCAATTGGAAACGTTTAAAAAATGGCCCACGAATAGGGAAGGATTACCTACTTCGAATGTTTTAGCAAGAACAGGATTTGTCTACTTGGGACCTGAGACTGGATTGGAATACAAAGTACAGTGTTTTAGTTGTGGTCTGAGGTTGCGTGTGGATCGATGTATCTATAAAGATTCAGCTATTCTGGAACATACTCGATGGTCTCCGCACTATCCTTACCTTTCTATGACATTTCCAGCCATTACACTACGGTAAAGATATGACGGTACCTTAAAGAAGGTAGTACCGTTGTCCATGAAGAAAAAAAAGGAAGACTTCCAAAAATAGACATAAAGAAGGAACGATTTACAAGCTCGAGACTTCAATACGACTAGTATAAAAAGGGACAACGTCCAAGACCGATAGTTCACTGTGACTACAAACACCACGCGAGAAAGAAAAATCCTAACAAACAGGCACCATTCAGGTTTGGTGATTCTCAAGTGGAGTGCGATGCTGTGCCTTGCGACGGAGGGATGCCGTACGCTATGACCTCAGCGATTCAGTATCACATCATGAGAACTTTGCTATGACTACTACTAATACAATGCCTACCATGGAATGTGATGCTGTGAGTGTCAAACCTGACGGATGCGAAAGCGATGCCACTCGTTATCGTACACCTATTCACTTTACTGGTTATCTTTGTGGATGTCATCCTCCACGTGAAACCATGCGGCTACCATCCTACAGATGTCATCCAACCGTGACCAAACTACTACTCGGATTTCAAAGTACCCTCATCGAAATGAACCTGTGAAAGAACAATATTCGTTCCCTGTGCGATTGTCTGAATACTGCGACTTTGAAAGTCGATTCCAAACCTTCCAAGTAAAGTGGCCTAAACATCTGGGAGGACCTATCCCCGAAGAATTAGCCAGAGCCGGATGTATCTACTTGGGCGAAGGTGATAAAGTCAAGTGCTTCAGTTGCGGTGTGTCACTTTACGAGTGGAAGCAGAAGGTTTCCGCTTATCTGGAACATGCTCGATGGTCTCCGCACTGTCACTACCTACCTTTAGTGGGACCATTTCAGTAATCACTGGATGGATACTATACATTGGTGGTTTGCCTATGGAGTTGAGAGAACGCATTTACCGAGAGTTGGTCAAAATACAAATCCAACGCAAAGAACAATTGCATCGATTACGTCACCACTGGAACCACTGGTACCTGAATGTTATAAGAGGACTGATTCATTTCAAAGTGTTCCATTGGGCAGACATTGATGAATCACGTGAGATTCATAAAGCTTTGGATGCCACTCATTCTACTTACAAGGTGACCATAGTACACCGAATCCCAACGGAAGAGTTAAAGGATTACCAAAATCTTTTACACGAACAAATCTTGGTTCAAGAGGAAATTTCTGTACGACGTGTGGTGTGTGAGTTAGTGACTAAACAATTTTGGTACGGCACTGAAATAAAGTTGCTTCTGTTCAAAAAGTACATTTATTACCTCCGACAAAAAGAGGTATAAAAACTGGCTACCATGCCACGACCTTTATCATTTGTGATACAACAAATACCGTGGAAGGAAATCAGTGATAGTATTCAGACTGTGGAGGATTACCAACGCTTATTACGAGAGCTGTATCCACTGAATTGGGGTCGTCGTGTGGTATGTGTCTTAGTGACTTGCTTTCTGGGAATTCGTTTTCCAGCCGATTCATTGTGGGCTCTTTACGATCTGTACTGTGAGGTACCAACAAAAACATGATGGTGTTTCCTTTAAATGAGCACGAGAAACTTGTTCTGTTAAAAGCGTTGCGCTTTCATCTGTAAACTTTTCGACCTCTGTGTGAATCAAAGTTTCTTTGTGAAATTTTAGCAACTCCGGATGCTTACGAAGATAGCTGTATAGTTTGTGACTTACACTCTCACTGGAAAGATGTACGTGACTGGAAAAGTTTGGGTTTCGAGGCTTGGACAAAAGAAGTGGCTTACATTGCCCAAGATTTGTGTTATGCATTCAAAGGAAAAACTGAACTTAAAGTGTCCAGTGAAAAAAGTAACTTTTAAACCTGTGTTAGCCACGGTGCCAGAAGAAGAACCCGACACCGAGGAAAACTACCCCATTCAGGACAGGACCGTCATTGACATGGATATCCCCAAAAGGCCATTCCGGGAGGACCCGTGTGTGACTGTGCCAAGTATAGAGACTCTAAGAACATTACAAACTGTCCCTAGGACACCACGCCTTCGTCACCAATCATGTACTTTGATCGTTTTGATGTGTATTTTATCAATGTACTTAACCATTTGTCTTTTATGTATTTTTATCTTTCGTGTTGCATAAACGTGTCCTGAAAAAAGTATAAAAACTCTTGTCTTGTCTGTCTTCGTTTCGAAAGTGATATTCCCTGCACTATGGCTCCTTCTGCTGTCTCTGCTTCCTCTTCCTCCACTTTCAAAGTCATCGACGAAAATTTAGATCGTTCTAGTTGGGAGGCCTTGTATCTTCGCCATCCCTTTAACACCTTAATTGCCGGGCCCAGCGGTTCAGGCAAAACCGAATTTGTCAAACGTTGTATCGAACATAAACATCATTTGATCGATCGTCCACCTCAACGTATCGTCGGCCTACAGCCTCCTGCGAGAAAGTCAAGGCGATTCTATCGTGTTTGTGGAAGGCATTCCTCGCGAAGACGACGGGATCGTGTCTGACCCCCGTCAAACACATCTGGTCACCTTCGACAACATGTTAGGAGAAGATGAAGAAGAAATTAAACTGTGGTTTACGCGCAAAGGGCATCATCGTAATGCCAGTGTCATTTACATCACCCAAAATTTGTTTCAACAAAGTAAAGCCCATCGCACCATCAGTCTCAATGCTCATTACGTGGTCTTGTTTAAAACCCCTAGAGATAAATCACAAGTGCAAGTGTTAGCCAAACAGTTAGGAACGCCTTGGCTGACTCATGCGTACGAAACCATTTTGAAACCAGGTGGTAGAGGTTCTCTAGGAGGTGTCATCATTCGCTCCCTCTTAAAATGGGATCCCAATGCCCCCAAAGTCCTCCCAAGAAAAAAGCCACTCCCTGACCCATAGGTATCCAGAAGAAAAAGAGCAGTGGTGTCAAGACCAGGTCACAGCCTCAGAAACAGATACGTCCTTACAAAAGGAAAAAGAAAAGCCCACAGAAAAGACCCCAGAAAACAGCTTCTTCCCGCAAGAAAGGCACTTCGGCCAGGGTGCAACCTTACATTCCCAAACCACGATCTGCAACAACGGCGACCGCGTCTCCAGTAGTCTCAGTTCTTCCACTTCTCCGTTGTTGGTGATGCCATCCAAGCCCAATTTGACACCCGTTCTTCCTAATTTGATGAAACAATGGAAACCCGTGTCTCCAAGAACTTCTCCTCCAGCGTTGACACCCTTCTCTTCCACCTCTCTAGCCACAGCAGCAGTTGCTCACAAAGTACCTGCCCCCAAAATCAAAGTCCAAGAGAGATCGGGCATGTTATAGAGATTATTGCATTTACCCAAGCAAGAACTGTCCCGATTTAGTCCGATGCGAACCCCTCTACGAAGCGTGATGCCTGTCGTCAAGTTGATACGACGTAAAGACAATCAGTGGCGACGCATTCCACTATACAAAAGACTCTGGGCAAACGATGGGTATCAGTGTTTTTGTGTTCCTGAACACCAAAAGATGTCCCTTCAAAGAAGTACACACCACCACCATCGTCGTTCTCCTGTCCAAAAAGGAAAAGGGAAAAGAAACGGACAGTCTGTTCATCCTAAAAAACGCTTAGACAAGCATCGAAGTCTACCCCAGAAAAAACACACTCGTCTAAAGAAAAAGAGGAGCAACCAAAGGGGAGGATTGTTTGGCAATATAGGAAACAATGTCGTCACATTTTTGACAAAGCGATAGTCAAAAGAGTTCGTCAAAAAGACTGGTTACACACCCTTTGACCTGCTCCAAAAATAACCTCCCCAAAAATAAGATTAAAGGACGCGTGCCAAGTCTTTGACGTCAGTGTATTTATGTGTGTGCCCTTGAATAAACAAACAAAGATGTCACACCCAGAAGTCATCTCTCTTCTACCCCTAAATAAAAGAAAAGGACAGGATTGCCTCCTCGTTTAGCCAAACATTGGGACGTGTTGTCCGTCCTGTCCAAAGCTCCTCCACTCATGCGAAAACAAATCGTTCAAACCGCTTCCAAAGACGTCAACGATACCATGTGTGAATGTTGTCTGAATGTCTTGAAAGGAAAGATACCTTTGTCTCAACATCAGAAAGAATGCTTAGCCAAGCATCGACACGTTCTTCGCCAAATGGTCCAAAAAGAAAATACTTATCCGACAAAAGAAAAAGATGTTGGTACAACGCGGAGGATTTGTGCGCCTGTTGTTGGCACCCTTGGTGAAAGGAGTATTGGGAACAATGTTTACAGGACTCATGACGGGAGCTGCTTCACAAATGGGTCAAAGATGAAAAGGATCAAGAAGATAAAAGGAGTCTCTGGAGTGAAAAGATCTCAGACGTGACCTTTGAAATCTGATTGAAGGACGAAATCTGACTTTAGTGCCTTAAAAACGATGGATGGAATTCCATAGTTGGCAGGAACAACGGACCCGGCATTTACCTCCCAATCCTCGTTTGACCGAGATATCCCAGTTACAACACGAATTGATGGATCGCAGCGATTTGACAGAAACGGAAAAATTGTAACGGTACGGTCAACTGTTGCAACTTTAACTCTTTCAACAGAAAGCTATAGACGAAACATCTCAGCCGACACTGAAAGATTTTAAGACCCTGATGAAAAGTCCATCACCACCCCCACCACTACCACCCCCAGCGGCGAAGACAGACGCATCCCCACGGATGCCTGAGAAAGAAGAGGCACGAGAAGTCTTTCAAACGCAGTCAGCAGCTCCCATCCCTAGTAAGATTGCAGCGTCCTTGTTGACCCCTTCCCCCACACCCCAACGAGAAGAACTTAAAGCTTGTGTTATAAAGATGATGTCCACTCCTCCTTCGACAGAAGTCAAAAAGAAAGAAGGGAAACCAGAAGTGAAGAAAGAAAAGAAGACAAATGCCATCCCATTACCACCACCAGCACTACTCCCGTGGCACATCGGACACGTAAAGCCGTTTCCAAAGCACCACCACCTCACCCCATCCAGAGTAGCATCCGTGGAGAGTGGGTGACATATTAAAACAAGTCCTGATGGAGAATGTGTTAGCCAGCATTTACTACGATCCAGCCCATCCTGCAGAATACGGAGGAGTTCAGAAATTGTATTGTGCTGCCCAAACCCAACTGAAAAGTGTCCGTTTACCTCAAGTGGCAAAACCAAACGTATTTTCGACAAAGGTTACTTAACCAACTGGACCATCGAATTGTTTTGTGTCACTGGGCGAGTGCGGGGTCGTCATCCTGCCGTCTATAAATTGGAAGACATGAACGGGGAAGTGTTAAAAGGAACGTTTTACTTGCCCGAGTTACAACGCGTGACCAAAAAAAGAAGACGAAGTGTACGACATCGAAAGCATTCTCTATCGATGAACCCGTAAAGTGGGAAAACGACGTGTCAAAGAAGTCAAAGTGCGTTGGAAAGGATATCCTCCTAGTTTTGATTCTGGGATCGACGCTTGGCAAGTCATCGACTATAAAAAGATGTGACCATCATGCCCTTCAACACAGCCTCAGCCGCCACTAATGTAGTGACCACTCCTTCACCCAGTTCTTCTGTCCAAGATCTACAAAAGCAACTTGTGACCGCTGGGGACTCAAGCACACTTGAGACCGCACTAGCATATCTGCGAGTGTATTACAGTTGGCCTAACATTCGACCCCAACTCATCTGTGTTTTCATGAGGTACTGGCGCGAACTGGCATACTATTGAACTTCTTTCTGGCGCGTACGACATCGAATCGATCAATGAAGAAATTCGACGAAGAATTTTGGTGTTGACCGGCAAAGAATCTAAAATTTCTATACGTGCCCACGAGCCCACGCTCAGTTCTGTCATTGCCGTGGAATCTCAGACGTTTGCGTTTGATATTGCACGGTCATCAATACGATCAATTTTACGTTGGCCTTATAACATTTAAGATGATAAACGATTTTTACGTGGCGGATATCATATCACGTCTGACATTGTGAAAATTACTTCAGCAACCCAGGTTAATTGAAATTTTGACGCCATTAATAATACCGATGAAAGCAGGTCTGAAACGACAGGCGTTACATACCGTTTGGGTTTGCACTAACCGCGGAACCAGGTGATTTGATATCAATTACAACCATGGAACCGGGTGATTTGATATCAATTACACCTGCAGCATCTGTATATCTTCCACATTCGTTTCTCCGTTGTGGATCAAGATAGGCACGTTGTTGATCTACGTAGTGCAATATTAACTTTACAACAGTACATTAGAGATCGACCTGAGATTTAATAGTCATGATAACAATAACAATGACAGCCTTTCTGGACAATGTTGACGTGGCCACAACAGTTATCAGACTTGCAATATATAGCGGTGATCACACTAGTACCGCTGACCAACAATGATGCTTGTTAAAAGTGCAGATAATAATGCGTATCATAGACATAATATAATTAGACGAGTTTGAAATTTTGCTGGCGATGCTGTTGCAGCTGTAGAAAATTTACCGTTTCCTAATCCTAATTTCAACTTTGGATTTGCACAGCGTCGAACGCAACTTATTGGTGATTCACTGACGTTTTCTTACGCAATTTCCCTGTCACATCTTTGTTTTTGGGAGAGATGTTCGCAAGGTTATATTTGAGTCTAACACAATCACCTTGTTTCGTAAAAGTAATTCCAACGATGCAATTTGGCATTTAGGAGGTGCTGCTGGTAAAGTTGCATTAGATACACTGACTTTGTGGTTGCCTTTGTTATCCCCTTCACTTTCTGCAGAATCACGTTTGTTATCGTTTATGCAGTCAGGAACCACGCCAATGTTGTCAATTCTCGCACATACCACAGACACACACCCACCAACTGGTATTGCGGGACAATTTACTTGGCAAATAAGTACCCAGGATGGCCTTTCTGAAGCAAAACACGTGTTTGTGGCGTTTCAAAATGTAAATCGAGAATATAGTCAAACCCATAGCAAAATGATATTTGATACCTTAGGAGTGACTAAAATTTCATTGCAGTTAAACGGCCATCAAGAACCCTCCGAAGAAATTCAGCTTAACTATGCAGTAGCCACTCCTCATATTGCACGTGCATATCACAATCTGTGGTCGTATATGGACCGGCATCAAAACATCGACACGGGTCTGCAAATTTCCCAACCAGACTTTCGCACGTTGTACCCGATTTATTACTTTCCAATGGAACACTTGGAGTTGTTCAGACAGTCCGACGCTGACATGTATTTTCATGCAGGTGCTGGCGCTAATTACAGATGCTGTGCTGTAATACTCTCTGACAAAACATTTCTGTTGGTAATTGCTGGTGGTCGAATGAGAGTGATGGATGCACCTGTTCAAAATTCATAATATTCATAATTAAACCTGTTACGTATTTAGATAATAATTTCCTATCAATAAGTGAAGATCGGTCTTACTGTAAATCAACTTGAGAAAATCAAAAACGCAATAAAAAAACAATTGTGGGGTCACACTGATACTTTCTCTGGCAAAATTAACTGGAAATGTCCACGCGCAGTCGATCGAAACACAACTCGTTCGGCTTATTACCGAGAAACACAATAACACCTCAGTTATATTAGAATTGTCCAAGTCAGAAGAGGCACAAATGCAAAAGACCGATGGAATATTTCTATTCCTTGCAGCCATTCCAGCACTGTTGGCAGCAGCGGCTCCAGCGGTTGCAAAAGCTCCAGTGTTAGGGACTGTCGGAATTGCATCAGGAATGGCTTTGAAAAAGGCGGTTGATGGGACACATATAAAGGACGAGGTCTTCGATTGCCAGACACGAGTCGCCGAATACCCTCAGGCAAAGGTCTTCGATTACCCGGTCGCAGAAAATCGTGCCGTCGATTTAAGTGAATGTTCTCAAACGTCCATTAATCAACCTCGTGATGGCAAAAACAATGAAACATTTTTGTGGTGTTTTTATGCGAGATGAACTTGCATCGATATTGCCACTCACACGTGAAATTGGGATCGTCAATCTGGATTCATCAACAGACCTTGGCACATATGTAGTAACACCTCGTCATGGTTTGTATTTTGACCCGTAAGTACTTGTACCGCCAGTTGAAGTTGTTAATTATTTATCCCGAGGCACTAGTGGACGAAACCCATTTTATTCAAATTTACCAGTACAAACACGGTTGGATGGTCCTATATGCGGTCATGTTTTCATTGAAGCGTTGCGTGTACTGGAGCGTTCACCAACACCGAAGGACTAATAGATTTTACATTAAAATACGTTTAGTATTACACAACAATGTCTATTAACATTTACGGACGTTACTCAGCTCGACGTTACTCAGCTGATGTAGATCTGAGCCGATTTACAACAAAACTGGATTTGTCTGAGTTTACTAGTCGTGTTATGTTGGTGTCCATCTAAGTGAGCTTGTAAATTTTGAGGGTCAAACTGGAAAATTATAAACGTCAAACAAAGACATTCAAGACATTATTGTCAAAATGAAAGGCAACTTTGTGATAAAAAAAAAAAGTCTGTTTGAGCTCACAAACAACGGGGCATCAGAGACAGCGGAGTGTCGGTTGCGTTTATCACAGACTATGTTGATACAGTCAATGGTGGGATGAAACAAGACGTGGATCAGATCGCTAAGGTTCCCGCACCACCACACATAGTGACTTCATGAAGTCTAATCGGGGGAATATTAATCAAAGAAGGAGAAGAACACACTGTCGCAGCCTTAGTAAATGGTCGAGTTATTTTAGCTTTTTTTTAATACTGAAATTGGTTTTGATAGACCTAAACGTCGATTCTTAAAAGTCCGCACGTCTGGATCATATTTGTTTATCATAACCGGAACGAAAGGCACTTGGGGTCGAATGGTAATGTGTATAATAGATAAGAGGCATCTTGATATTGATTATGTACCACTGTTACGCACATGTAATTAAATTACTTGTGTGTTAGTTTTAAATTTCTTTTTATTTTATTTTTGTTTCATTACATTTTATTGTAATGATAATTTTTTTTACTGGATTTGACATTTTTCCCAGTAAATTCAGTTCAGTTCTTTTAGCCTGATTAGAACGCAATAATGTTGCTTCATTGTATTTTTAGCTGACCTAGTTCCTGACCTTGATACAGAAAATTGATAAACACAGAGAGAACATCATTGGTCGTAATCAAGGTCATTCTTGGCTTGCGTCAGCTCTGTTGTAAACAACCATTTTCTAAATTCATTTCCAGTGTGGGAATCATTGATTCTTAGCTAGGGCTATACTAGACTACGTGCTAATTGACATATTATTTTACTGCGCTGTTCGAATTAAGTGACCACGTAACCCATCACGCGGGTCTGAAATTGCGTTTTTAGTTGGGTTTAATACTCATATTTTAGTGATTTTAATTCAGTCGTAGTTTACACCTTTAGAGCTCAAGGTTTTTTTTTTTTTTTTAATAGTTGATGCCAGTTTAATTCTTCTATATTTTGGATTTAATAATTTATAATCCCTGGAAAGTACCAGTGCTTATAAAAATTCTTGGACAAAGACATTTAGTGGAAATTATTCGGAATTCTAAAGTCGGAATTATATTCTTGGTGACTCAACAAGGAACTGTTGACACATCAGCACAAAACTGGTTATAGAGGACGTCATCGCCTTCCATCTTGAAACTTCATCGAGATACGAACTTTGATTCAATTAGAACTTTTTAGTGATAGGACTTATAGTTTTAAATTCTAGGATTAATTTTTGGATTAGATTCACAAACCGTAAGTCCTTTTTCATATTTTTACCTTGTTTTCTAGGGAAATAAATTATTTTTTAAAATTTTACAAAGCTTGTTGGCTTCACTCTTTTCTTTGTTACTTTTGTACGAGCCTACACGTAACACCACTAATATCACGAGTTACCAGGCGAACAGCACTAAATCGAATTTTACACTCTTGCAAATCCAGCGTCATTAGTTACCGGAGATGAAATTCAGTTTGAAGCACTCAACATTTATCCAGTGGGATACTTAACCATCTTTTGCGTTTATGTTTAAGATTATATTTTATCATATATGATTAATGGATTCTAACCGCAGTAATGAACTTGCGGAATTTACCTCATACGGGTTGTTAGACCAACTGGCAGCGGATGTTATCATCGATAACAATTTTGCTCCACTTGTCAAGGAATATCTGCGTCCGAGTGGTGTTACCAAAACTGTCATAATTTTGTTAAGGGTCAAGTAGAAATTACAATTTTGGAATCACCCTGATGTACCACAACCAACTCGAGATCAGCTTTGAATCATCGCACATGAACGTTAAAACACCAAAGCGTTGACTACATCAGCAGATGAAATACCTCAACATTCACCGATACATCCACCCCAGGTAAGTTCACTAGCGAATATTTTACACCAACGCTGACTGAAACATGGATGCACTTGTTCGTGTAACAGTTATTGGGCAAAGAGGATCATTAGATGTGAAAGGTGCTGGTGTAACCAGTGTTTTTTTTAATGTAAGGGGTGCCAGACCACCAGAACGCACAGTCGCTGAAGATTCAAGTATTTCCGAGGCAGAGTTTTTAGTGGGGTTTTTTGTGTTTTTTTTGTGAGGTTTATTTTTTTTATTTTTTTTTTTTTTTGTACAAAGAGATGACAGTTATATCAATAAAAGAGGTCCCGTGAATTGGTTAGGATTACTTGTGCGTATTGCGTCTAGGCGTAATGACGAGACCGGACAAGATCTGCCGATCATACAATTAAAATACGCGATTCTATTATTAGTAGAAGAATTATGATGGACCCTCAGTCTTACCGACGTGAATAAATAATCGAAGCGCAACAACCGCTGCTAGATGCAATTACCAAGAGAACCGCGCTGATCATAAAATACATACATGCGTGTTTGGTGGTAGATGCTATTTGCGGTCTTGCCGCAGCAACGACTGTTGGTCTTGGTGTGACTGGAATCACGACCACATCAACCATCGTAGGTGCACCAATCGGTATTATTGTTGGAACTATATCCATAGTAACTTGTTTTTCTGGTGTTGCTAACAAATTAATGTCATTGCGACTGCATTCACGAGTAAATACCTATTCCGATTTGTTATCATCCGCAGAGAGCAGTCTCAATACGAACAGTAAATTGTACTTGGTGGCAATCAAAGATAAAATAATTAGTGCGGCTGAGTTTGAGATTTTGCTGGAAAAAATCGCATATAATTACGAGCACAAATAAAAGACAGCGCTGATTTACAACAAATCAAAGTCAAATTAAAAAAGAAAATCTTTAAGAACAAGCCCGATTCTTGATCGAAACTGCTGCTACAGTAATTCATTCACTGTGCTGGATTCGCAGTGTATATTGATCAGTGCCGTATACAACTACGTCTGGTCACATGCATAGAAAGTTAAAATTGATAATCATGCATGGACCGCATGTGGGCTAAAAAAGTCATGGGGATGTTAGAGGCAAGGACGAGTGGCACGGACTCTAAAGAGGCCAGTGGGGCAAAACGAACACTTTCATACTACTATTGACCAATCGATTTACATCCCCACCAATCCATGATTTGTTTATGACAATACTTACACGTGCCAGCCTTATATAGAAACAGAGTCGGCATTCAAAATTGAGGGGACTTGTTAAGATTGAGCCATAGAGTAAAGATTCAAAAGAGAGATTGAAAGTGTCAGAAATGAGAGAGGTAATAGATCAAACCATCTGAGAAGGAAACTTCATCTACGAAAATTTGATGTTCAAAATTTCTTAGTGTATTAAGTCTGGAACCAAGAATTCGAACTACAGATTTCTTATTACATACGCAGGCGAACTTTTTACCTGCAAAATTTGGTTTAGATATTTGGACTTCAAAATGAAACCACTTATTTAAAAGTATACTATTTGCCCATATTATGCTGTTATAAACAAGCTGGGTTTTTGTAGGAAATAATAATTTATGAAACGAACTTTTCTAAATAGTGGAAAAACGCCCAATTTTAATTTCGACATGCGGGCTACAACAGGTTTGGCGCCCGGTTCCGGTAGGTGATAACATTGGGTTTACTCAGGCCTTATCTTGGTCTTAGCTTACAAGTTTCTAATTTCGAAATCATAGAATTTCTCAAAATGAATTGTGGAAACTCTTGGGAATACATTTCAATATGTTTTAGGTTAAAAATATTTAGTTTTAAAACAAAATCAGCAAGCTAGAAGTATTCTCTTCGCTATCAAAGACAAAGGTCTGAAAAGTATAAAAAAAGAGGCAATCACCTACTCGAATGAGTTCAGATAGCGGTGTTTGACAGGTTGAATGCCAGGGATGACGATTGTGAAATTGTCAATATGTTTATGATTCCAATATATTTCTGTGCCGAAAACTGAAGATGTAAACTAAACAAAATAGGTATGAAAAAAATATTGAATAAATCTGCCCTGACTTCTTATCTTCATTTGGATATTGTTTTTCATCCCTATTGCTCGAGTCAGTCGAAACCCTTTGTAGCTCTGAGATCTGAGAAGCATGAAATCCTGACTAATTTTACAGCCCAGAGATGTTATATTATTATTACTATGTCATCTAAGAAGAAGTTTAATGTATCTGTCAGAAGTAAATATAAAACGCTAAACGATTCGACGGACGAAATTATTATACATTTTTCCAAAAATTCCAAATATGGGAAATAAACTGCTGAGACATGTCCTTGTTTTTGTCAACCTAACAATAATGTCACATAAATCTTCAAGCTATACTATAAAAAGAATACCACCTCATTCAAAGATATACTGTTGCAAAAATAACAACAAATGTAGACGCATGTACGTCACGCGCGTTTATTAAAAATAAAGTATTAATGTTTTGTTGTTGTTTTTTTTTAAATTCCGATTTAAGAGCAGAATAATTTTGACTTTCATAACATAGGTCTTCTACCTATTTTAAAGAGTAACGGAAATTCACGCCTCTATCAAGAAATCAGCACGGAAAATATATTGAACGTCTTATAATAAAGCTACATACAGACAACATGGAAGGAAATTAGAAAATTAAAGACATCAGTAATGAATTGCAGACTTCGTGCTGGATACCCGTTCAAAGCTTTACTTTGCACCCAGAAAGAGATATTATACAGTGCCCACATCTTAGCTGGTTTTAAATTACCGAATGAAATAACTGCTATTCTCTTTGTCAATTTTTTTTTTGCTTTAATTGTCATGCCACACATGTAAGATAATAATCAAAGACACTAGATATACACGTAAATTTTCTCCCTTTATGGTCTTCCGTTGGCCCTTTCGTTTGTCTTCTTTTTTCCGCTTGGTTTGCGTTAAACGGCATAGTAATTTCAATATGGTACCAAATAAAAGTAAAGCTCTAGAAATTTAAATTTAGAACTGCACGAAAATCTTTAGGAAGACAAACCCTTCCAAATAAATGAAAACATTAAATACCACAAGATAATAGAATACGTTACATTCTGTAAAATGCATATAAAATTTAAATGTTTAAAATCTTTCAAATAATGGGTCAAATTCTGTTTTACAAACCGCATTCCCTCAAAATTTCCAAGATTTTATCGGGTGATACATTAGCACACAATTCCTTAAATGAGTCCATATTAAACAAACTTAAATAAGTTCACATTAAACACACTTCTGTCTCACATGCTTTAAGTCGATCCACTCAACAAGAACGTATTTCATTATCTGTTGACACTCGCAGATTATATACACTCTGGTCGAGGTTTATCCTTCAGAAGGCTACATGAACTATATACGTTTGTAACTATATATGTTTGTTTTGTAAATACGCGATCGACACCGTGCCACCACATCGTCCACACGATTCTGTACCACTAAGGGAATGTCAACTCGCAAAGTAACTTTGAAGCTCAAAACGTTCTTCAAGCAGCAAACCTTAAGACTAAATTGTTTCTAACGAGTATTCAGTACTAGCGAAGGGACAACTTTACGTAACTAAATGACGTCATTTGAAAATTCATGCGTAATCGCGACGTTGCCAGTGAGTAAAACGGTCTTAAGACTTATAATGTGAAATAGTACTGCGTGAGAATGTATTAAATACAATGCCTTCAGTCCTCTACAAGTTTAGAAATAGGATTGCAGATCGGCTCTTTAGGATTCGGTTCCATTTCTCATCAAAGAAGGTATAATTTTACTTTAATTTTTGTTTCTTCTTTTGTCTTTTACAGACAACTTTATTAACCGCTGATTGTACATCATCGAATTCAAAAATAGGAACTGAGTTTATGAATTTTAAAGGCAATCAAACTTCTCTCTCTCCATAAAAAGTTTTTTCAACTTTTTGATGATTTCGAAAGTAAACAATTCTATTAAAACTAAAAGAAAATGGACAAAACAATGGAACTTTTAAGTATCTTCGTCGCACTTTTCTCTCTTCGTTGTCCACCTCACAGTCTCCATGTATAAAAAAATTTGCTTTAGGCACGTAAAGTCCAAATCGGGGTTGGTATTGACAAATTTTAAATCTTTATGCTTAAACGTCAAATTCAATATCTGCAACCTATATCAGCTGTAAATATATTATTTTCATCATACGATGTTAATAATCGAACCACAGAGCCGACAAACATGCTTTTGTTTGTTTTTGCACGGTATTTCACATACGACTGAATCAGACGTTTACGCTTAATTCCTGCACGCCAAACGTATGTGATGTCATTGATACAAGAAAGTCAGTCATTTACTGCAATCTGTTATGGCTATAACGGGGTCAGCTTCCTCCTGTTTATAGCGCCGGATTGTTCAAATCAACAAGATGCGAGATGGACACAAGCTGTATTCAGCTGAAGAGAAATGACAAGTTTAACATTCAACTTTGTGATAAAAATTATATTTTATCACTTTTCAAAAATGTTATTTCATACTTTCGATGTTATAACATCATTAAACGAGATAAGTGATTTTTCAGAAAAAGTGTCTATAAATTGCACTAAAATATACTAATAACTTGAAAATAAGTAAATAAATAACGAATTTCTCCATTTGTGTCTTTCCAAAAGTTCTTGACTGCCTCCTCAAAATTGTATAATTCTTTGCTGGACATCTTTACTTATTAAAGAAAAAAAATTGAGACAAACTTCTACCCGCTATTTTCAATGGCATATAAGATATGGTTGATCAGGAGAAACATTGTTTATTGTGGAGAGAGAGAGAGAGAGAGAGAGAGGGTCAATAAAATTATCACAATTCGCGTTAAAGCACTCTGATTCATGATTATTTCTGTATATATTTATTCT
>JAECUM010023166.1:0-15801 GCA_016617855.1 Megalonaias nervosa | reverse complement strand
GCTATGCCCCTTTGATGCAGATCATATCTTGTAACTAGTTCGCCTGTGGTTTTCTCATGCCATGATCTTTAGTTGTTATGTCAATTGGTCAATCTGCAATTATTTTGAATTTCTAACGTTGTAAAGAAGAATTGTAGTTCATCATTTTGTATGCCCGTAATTTTTGTCGGGACATTATGGCGTATTTCTAATGAGACTTTATCTGGACTTTATTTGACCCATTTATTGACTTAAATCATCACCTACTTAATTAAGTTGTTTTTAAGTAATCAGATACCTGCGTTTTACTGCGATAATTATCAACATGAGCTTTCTTTTGAGTAGTGAACACAACATACCTAAATAATCTCAATCAGCTCACATAACAATGACTTGGGAAAGCTTGTCTGTGAGCAGCTGCACAGTTGTAGTTTTTTTGTTTATAGTCTTTGCGAAAAAAACAATAATGACCGATTGCATCCGTGTTGGACTGAAGAAGTGCTTCAGTTTTACTGCACAACATACAATAAATTCTATTTTAATATACGTAGTCTAACGAAAATTGACAATTTAAGTCTCCATATTCACACAGATAACTTTTGATAAATGCATAGTTGTGGCAGGATGAATTACCCAAAACTATATGGACTAGCAGAGGAAAGCTCAAATTAAGAGCAAGAAAGCAAGCACATATTATTTATCATGCACATAATTAAATATGTAATCACATTCTCATCGATTGTTTAATATTAGTTGCCCTTCAGCTCATGCATTGGCACTGCTGTGGTTTTCAACCAGCAGAAACTTTTGGTTTCTTCAGCTTGTATGCTCCATTTGTTGATAAAACATAACTGGCATTTTTAGTTTCTGTTTGGAGCTGGGTGTTAAGAAAGTTTTGTAAAATAAACTTTTTTCTCCTCAGCAGTCTTTCTGTGTCAAGTGTTTTCATTCATCAAGAATGACACAGAATTCCCAAATAATGTATAGATCACACTCCCATACAAAGATCATCTCAAGTTTATGATATGAGTGTTCAAAACAGTGGTTAATCTGTATGTAAGTTACAGAAATCAAAGTTCTTTCCTTTGAGTCATTGCTTCAGTCAGTTATTCAGAGATTTGTTAATGTTAGTAAAAAGTTATGAAATGATTTGGTTTTTCAATAGATTGAAGACATTTTGCTTAAATTTTGCAGACAAATACTTGTAGAAGATTGTGAACCTTGGATATTTGTTGAAATATAATGAGAGATCATCCTCCCATTTTGAAAACTCAGCTCGACATCTAGACTGAAAAATAGGCCATATTTGATTTCATTGAAGATAATGTTTATAATATTTTCTCACTCTTCCTGACTGAAGCCTAGTTTTTGAAGAAGATGCCTGATATTGTCTTTTAAAAGTTTCATGCACAGTTAAAGTGTGCATTTGGAAAATTGTTTCTAAGAGCATTGCTCGTATCCTTTTCATCATCTGTGCTGAATGTAAAATTATCTGAAATAAGTTTCCTTCTTATGTGTGAAATAAAGTGTGTTAGGTGCTTTGTTCACCATCCCAATGAAGGCAAAGATATCCTATTAAGACAGGGTACTGATTGGGTTTCCTGCAATTTATACTCCTATTTTCACACAATATGGTGGTGACAAACATTTTACCTATAGTTAGTTATAAGTTCTATTGGCACTAATAATGCTACTGTTGGTACTGAAATAATTTTTCTTTAACACGAAGAGCTGCTCCTCACTATGTAAAATAGTTGTTTTCCTTTATTAAGAATTACTTTTGTGCACAAATGGATTTTTATTCAGTTGTCCAATAACAGATAATATGTTATTAGCAAAGTTGCTGTGGGGTACGTGACCATATTTTTTTTTCTTTTATGCTCATACTATAATTTGTCCTGATGTTGACAAGCAGACTTTGGAGTCAGAAAGCTGTATTCTTTCACCATATAATTCACTACTTAGGTGACCATTCACATCCCAATTTTTTCCAATGTGGCCTGCAGCACATTGGGGTCACCCCATTTGGAATTTGTGAGGATCATTTTGGACAGGTTGTCTGGTGCCTACTTATTTAACAGTAGTCTGAGATTTAGGATTGGCAATTGCTTGAGCACCTCAGTAACTGTTGAGACTCTTTTTTCTGGAAATTGTGTCATACCAAAGATTGTAAAAATATTTAGAGGTTTCGGTTCTCAGGGGATTCATGCAAGTTTCTTATTTATTACCTTGCAGACAAGGTATTTATTACCTTTCTTAATAGCGTTTTTGATCTTGTTGTCACTTGTAACTATGAACATTAGATTAACAGTAGTGCTGGTCCTAGAATCCCAAACACCACAATCACTGGGGAAATGCTGCTTTTTTATCACCACAAAGTTGTAATGACTAGTAATTGAGAAACTTTGCCAGTAGCATACAGAGGGTTGGTGGTTCTACCCAGGTACCCCTCAGTGCCAGAAAAAAACAATGCTTGAAATTAATAAAATACAGTTAACGGACCATCAAACCACAAAACCACCCGTCTATCACTAACACAGGTTAATGAAAGACATCTCTGATTACATGTATATCAAATTACATGCATTATAGTTGTACAAATTTCACTCGTTCCTGTTGTATATAATCTAGCTATTAATACCAGGATTTACATATAACATAATTTTTGGTTTTGATATCAAGATTTGGGTAACCACAGTAGTTTAAGCTATATTTTAATAGTTTTGGGTAGTTTGGGGCTAGTTTTGGGTGTTCTTTGCTGCCCTAGTCAGTAGTATAATTAAGTAAGTGATAGGATAAAGTTTCTTTTTAGACAAAGACAATGTTTATCACCGAAAACTAGAAAAACATTATGCTCTGCTCTGATACAATGTAATTATGGCTATTCCTGTTCTTCGTGGAATTGGTGCAAATCTCAAAAATACATTGAATATCTCAGAATAAAACTGAGATTTGTAAGTAACCTTTAGGGTAAAACTATTAAGACTAAAACATGCTCATACCATTTGCGAGAAAATTCTCTTATAAGAGCCAAAGACGGGGGCACCTAGTATATGATGTTCTTTTAAGTTAGCAAGCAATTGACAATAGTCTTGGTAATCTTTGACTCCTATACTTGTTCCACATGTGTACCGTGGACTCTTCTACCAGTACTGCTACCACGATTAGTGAATTTGTTGTTTTTAAATAATAGTTTGTGAATGGAGAGAGAACAGTTATGGTTAGGAGAGGGAAGAGTTATGAGATCGATAGAACAAAGATTAGCATAGATTGATGTCAATCTTTTGTTGCATTCTTAATCTTCATTTAATATGCAGATATTCCTATATATTAAACCTATTAATATAAGTTGCATTTTAACTGTGAGCTAATAGGGCACACAGATAGTGTGATGGATTGTTTTAGTATAATTTTTGGTAATGTTTCTCTATATTTTTTTGTTTTGTCAGTCTTGTGTTAAGTTTATTTTATTGCATCACAGTGTTTTCTGTCAATCATATGATGGGTATCAGAAGCTTTATTGCATTTTAATACATCAATGCAAAAAGTTTCATTTGTTTTTAGTCATTTCAGATGGTAATAAAGACGATTTGTAATGAGCGGGTGGATTGTGACTCCTACTAGGAAACTTTTAAGCTCATTGTGTAAGAATCAAACAAGGTATCCAGACTGCCACTTTTGGAGAAGAAACTTCAACAATTCTGACAGAAGGGGCATTAGTATCATAATCCCAAGCAGATGTTCTACATTTGTTTATAGTTTGTTAATACCATTTCTCAGGCACAGTAACTTGAGTTATGGTCAGGCTCGTTGGATATCAAAAAAGTCATACCATTTTCCAGAACTGAGGGAAGAAGACATAGAGGAACACTTTGCACGTGGAAGTGGACCTGGTGGTCAGGCAGTGAACAAGACAGCCAACTGCGTTTTTCTGAGACACAAACCAACAGGACTGGTTGTAAAGGTAACGAACAAGACAGCCACCTGTTTATTTCAAACATGAACCAACAGGACTGGTTGTAAGATAGTGAAGATTGTATGTTCATATTTCAAACATATTTAAATGGAAACAGAAGACTGGAAATCGAATAAGCTTTATGCTCATACTTACCTCAAATATATTACCTACTTATATTAAAGTACTGCTGGATGGGCAGGAGCACATAATCTTCAAATCTTTTCTTCAAAACTTTTGGGGATGGCAATTATATGACAAGAAACAAGGCTTGAAAGGCACAGCAGATTTTGTCAGTATAAAAGCAGTGTATGCATGCACACTAAAACAGGATATATTTTGATGTCAGAGTCACGTACCATCAGAAAAAATATTGAAATTGTGTTTGAGAACAAGAGATCGGAGCTGTGAATCAATGCAGTTGCCTCTTCTTTATGGACCAATATGAAGCTTTATCAAGGACTATGCCTGTTTCAGTTCTCTGAACAAAAAAGACCTTTAAATTAATTATCTTTCAGTTTTTGAAATAATTCCATGAGACTTTTATTCTTGAGGATTATAAAGGATTGAAACATTGTAAACAAGTTGTTAGCCCTACTGATCATAGACCAGGAAAGCTTATGAGATGACCTTTCATTTGTCATATGTTATTGCTACCCCTTCTATACCACTAAGAGAATTGACACCAAACTTTACAGATACATTCATCCCAAGGTCTAGTTGGTCCTAAATGACAATGGTGCCCCTGAGAGAACCAATATGGCCACCACAGTAGCCATTTTTAAAATGTTATTTCTACTACTCCTGAACAGATGGTCATATTGAGTTTTTGCCAAAAGACTAACTGCAGGGTATGATGTCTAGTTGGTTCTAAATGGAAATGGCACAGATCTTTCATCCAATATGGCACCATGTCAGCCATCTTGGAAATAGTATTGCCATTTTTCCTAAATGGAAAGTCATATTGACATGGGGTTTTCACCAGAATTCTTATGGTGTCTGGTTGGTCCAGAATTAAAATTACGCCCACCTAACTTTCACTGTAGCCACCTTGTTATGGTTAATCCAGTTGAATAGATGGGCATATTAACATAGGGTTTTCACCAAAAGACTTAGATATAGTTGGACCTAAATGGAAATGGTACCGATCGTGTACATAGCTGCCACGATGGCCAGCTTGAAATTCTTGTGTTTTTCCTACTCCTTCTAAATGGATGTTCATATCAACATGGCATTTTTTTACCAAAGAATTCATATGATATCTAGTTGGTCCAAAATAAAAATGGTGCCAGTCTTACATCAAATGTGACTGCCAGTTGTTTCAGCACTTTGCAGTTAAAAAGAAGAAACATTATTGTCTAAGAATCCTGGAAATTCTTTTCAGCTGAGTCTCAGTCCCTTCAAGAGAGTCTTGTTATCATTATTTGAGTTCTAGCATATTAATGAAACAGTTGTTTCCATCACCTGCACCCTGTTGACCCAGTATTATACAGCAAGTGCCTGACTGTAGTAGAATATTTAAATTAACCCATAACTTCCACATGTCCTCAGTTGGTTTCTTTATCCACAATTTTTCTCATCACCAGAAGAGCCTTGAGCCTTTCAGTTGACTGTGGATGTCTTTGATTCATTGTGAGCCTCACATTATACCAAATATTGCTCTGGTAGCACATGACTGCAAAAGTAGGGTTTGAAAATACAATAACACAATTTGAAAAGGCCAGTTTTGAAATATCTGGTGGCTGAGTGAATTATCCAATCACTCCATTGATTGGGTAAATGCTGATTCAGGAAAGACCAGTATTCCTCTTTAATGAAAAGAATATTCTGGCAAGAATATTTCCAGCTTTCTTCATTGAAAGTTCATACTTTCTGCCTGAAATTTGTTTTCATCAAGATCATGTAAGCACTTTTCTTTCATGTTTCACTACTGATAAGTGCTTATGTGAAGGAGAGCAAACTGGTCTCAGTTTATAATTCATACAACTAATGTTAGGAGGGTCATAGAATAAGTTCTGAAAAACCTTTAATATGACCAAATTTAGGTTGTTGACCTCGTCAACTTTAATATTTCTATAAAAACTCTTTGAGTAAGTATTCTGGGCAAGTAAAAATGTCGGTACTGTATTACAAGGCAGTATCACTATAAGGCAGTACTCCATGGCACCCATGGACAGTGCTATAATGAAGGAGTAGTGTATTATATACTTCATTGTAGTGTGGTCATGATGTAATGCAGTATATTATATGGTTCCTATGGACAGTGTTATAATGAGGCGAGTACTGAATCATGTACTTCATTATAAGACAGTCTCACTTTAAGGTAGTAATACTATACAACTCCCATGGACTGTTATAATGAGGTGAGTACTGTATCATGTACTTCATTATAAGACAGTCTCACTTTAAGGTAGTATACTAAACAGTTCCCATGGACTGTTATAATGAGGGAGTACTGTATTATACACCACTCCCTCGATAACTCGCGCCCGGATAACTCGTGAACCCGCTTATAACGCGGTGTCCGGCATGGCTCCCAATTTTTTTTCCAAAGAAAATATATTTTAAAATGTGCTGAATGTGAAAAAAATTGCGATAAGAATTGGTAAATTGGTAAATTGAACCTTGATACGTAGCTCACTTTATCATCGGAAATGGTGATTATTGTCCATAAAGATAGAATCCATATTGTGAAATTTGCAAGTTCTAATAAGATATCACATATTATGTTTGGGGTTTTTTTGAGAGAAATAGTTGTCAATACACTGTAAATAAACAGTCTGGTGAAACAGCGATCAACAAAAAATTCTGGTAAATGCTAACAGGTGGCAACAGAGAATAAAATACCAATTAAATGTCTTGCTATGTAAAATTCACATTCTAATCCTTTAATTTCGCTTCAGTGTAAACACTATAATTGCAACATATTCTCTTCTATGAAAACATGAAAAGAGTCAATCAACCGTCACATCGAAACCCGTGAGTACTTCTGTGAGAACCTAGTTACATGCCAGCTTTGTTTTGATCAACAACTTGGGGACGTGTTTGTTGCATTAAAAAAAATCAATTAAAAGAGACCTGTGTTGTTTTATCACTTTGAATGTCTTTTGTATCAAATCAAGCAAGGGAAGTACAATTAAAAAAAATTCAAAAGCATGCCAGTAGCAGCATAAGTTCTTGTGGTCATTACCGTTCTCAAATTTCATTTTATTTGACCAATCGAAAATGGTTTCACATTTTTATGTACTTAACATCATTAAAATATGTAATATCAGTAGTGTATCCTAATCATTTGTAAATGTGACCATGGAGAGCAAAGGAAGTAAGCGAAAGGTGTACTCAGTGACTGAAAAGCTGTGCATCATAGACAGGGTTCATAATGGCGAAGCGAGATCCAACGTTTGCAATGAACTAAACAATTGCTGAGTCGACATTTAGAGGTTGGCTTAAGGATAAGCAGAAACTTTGGGATTATTTACATGATGTTGATTCAGATGAAAACGAGCATGGACTGCAAACGATACCGAATTAGATGATGCTGTATGCATGGTTCACACAGCAACGTGAACAAGGTGTTCCCATCTCTGGAACAAGTCTCAAGGCCCAAGCAGAAAAAATGTCAAAAAGTATGGAGAATGAATCTCATTTTAGGGTAAGCCATGGATGGCTTTGGAGATTCCAGCGCCGACATAGAATTAAACAAAATTCATTGTCGGGAGAGATACGCTCAGCGAATCAGGAAGCCGCATGTAATTATCCATACCAGCTCAGAGAGATAATCATCCATGAACAATACACAGAGGCAGCAGAGAAATCAAAGAGTAACTCAAAAAAAATTAACATGTTTTCAAAATGTGAAGTGATATTTGTCAAACGTGTCACAAACTGCAAGTATTATCGTGTTCAAATTTACGTTGTTTTAAATTTGTAGACCGATTAAATTCATGTTGGTAATGGTTAACCCTTGTGAATTTATTTTTTTTTCTTCATTTTACTTCTACCGGAATCAAATCTACCTATTGTTCGATCGACATTGTTTTTTCAAAATGAGTGTTGATCTTTTATATAAAAAAAGTCTACTTTGGATCAAACAATAAAACTAGAATTTATCCAATTCAACACAAAAATTAGTGACATAGTACACAATGTGCAAAGTCGTAAATGTGTTAAGCGAACAGAAACCATGTGGAATAATGTTTTGATTATCTTCTCAATATACTGTAAGTTATCCTGAAATTAATATTACTCTGTGAGGAAAAAAGTAAACAAAGTACACCGCTATGAAGAGATATTTATTCACAGTTAATCTTAGCATGATTATTAATTGAGTATTCAACACTGTAACATGCCAACCCAACCCACCCCACCCCCCTTTTGCCTCTACGTCGATCCCATTGTTAGTTTTGTTGTTTGTTATAGGTCCCTGGACAACTCGTGCCCTCGCTTATAACATGGTCGATGTTTTTGGACCCCGTTGTGCGCGAGTTATCGAGGGAGTGGTGTATTGGTGTATATTCAATCTAGCTGATTTGATAACCTTACTTTTCTTATCTTAATGTGGTTGTTCTTATCTTAGTCTGGTTGTTCTCATCTTAGTCTGGTTGTTCTTATCTTAATTCAGTTGTTCTTATCTTAGTCTGGTTGTTATTATCTTAGTCTGGTTGTTCTTATCTCAGTCTGGTTGTTCTTATCTTAGTCTGGTTGTTATTATCTCAATCTGGTTGTTATTATCTTAGTCTGATTGTTCTTATCTCAATCTGGTTGTTATTATCTTAGTCTGGTTGTTCTTATCTCAGTCTGGTTGTTCTCATCTTATTCTTAGTCTGGTTGTTCTTATCTTAGTCCAGTTGTTCTTATCTCAGTCTGGTTGTTCTTATCTTTGGTTGTTCTTATCGCAGTCTGGTTCTTATCATAGTCTAGTTGTTCGTATCTTAGTGTGGTTGTTCTTATCTCAATCTGGTTGTTCTTATATTAGTCTGGTTATTCTTATCTTAGTCTGGTTGTTCTTATCTCAGTCTGGTTGTCTCAGTCATGGTGTCCATATGCTAGGAACCTACTTTTGAAAAGAAGAAACACTTGATGTCTTCTGCTGTGCCAGAACACCATACAAAACATTTTGAGAGAGATAGACACATGCTTAGCAAAGTTGAGCTATTTGGTAGACCTCATGAATGAAAGTATATAATATAACCCAAACCTGCAAAGGCCATCAGTGCTGAATAAACTGCCTGAATCCTTTCTGTTGGGCCCTAGCACACCATTAACTTTATTAAACACTTTATGGTTTAATATATGTTACACTTTTGGGGTGTGTGGGAGGGGATGAAGAACACAGAAAAATCAAGTGGGGTGATATCTTTTAAAGCAAGATTGTGAACTAAATTTAGGATATTCCAAGATTAATGAAAGACAGATGAAGAGATGGGTATGGTTTGACATAAGAAACACAAGCAATGAAAACTAAGAATCTACAGTACCCCATATTTTCCAAATAGGTGTCCTGCATCCACATATGTAATAAGAACAAATGTCCCAGTGATTTTTGTGGCCTGACCATACATTCTACCTTGCCCATGTAAGCCATGTGGATGCACCTGTCCAAAAGAATATATTTTTACAGGCACCAGTTTCTGGCAAGAATGTTGAGTACCTTAATAAAAAAGAGTGTGAAAACAAACTTGCCCACATTTTGATTTATAAACATACCACATAAACTGAAACTGAGAAAATATTTATGCTAGAAACTAACAGAAAATGTTGTTCCAGACACACGGGCTCTACACATCACTGGCTACAAAAATTCAAACTTCTATACACATCACTGGCTTCATAATTCCAAACTCACTCAAGATGTACCACAACGCTGGCAGCAACCAGAAATTTGTAATGTCAGACCTGCATTCTTCAGACTTTTTCAAACACTCCCCCCCCCAGTTGAATATAACATAATACTGCAATTGCAGATGAAAATTCTGCACTTACCAATCAGAGTGATTCATTCATCAGTCAACACACTATTCCATATGATTTCCAGGTAGCATATCATTTCACTAGTAATAGCAACACTTGCCATAATTCCTAGCACAGAAAATTAAAATTTCCAAGAAAATTGTGAATTAGAAATCTCCTCACAGTCATTACACACTTAGTTACAGCTATATACTAAGTATTGAATTGTACCATTTGCTATCATAAAACTTTTCCCAAAATAGAACTGATGATAATGAAATGTTATCTGAATAAAAGGTATTAATTACTTATTGTTATTTTATGTGACATCCATTGATTAAATGTGATATTGCAGTAATAATATAAAATGTTTTTTTGTTTCTGTTTTCTCATGCATACAACTTGTGTACTTAGGGTTGACACATCATTAACATGTTCATATTAATGTGCAGTATTTACAAATAATAGCGTATCGCCCCATATGCTGATGGTGCAGTGCTTCCAGTATGTAACAGTTACAACTTCTCTTTGTTTCTTTTCTAAGATGAGCATATATAGCTAGATTCTACTTAAATAATTATTGATTAATAGTGTATGTGTTGTATGTGCTACCTACATTGCGAAAGTGCAGGGTTAGTTTAATTTGATTGGAAAATAATTGGGTGAGAAAAATAGTCTGTGTCAGTGTTTGTACCAAGAGAAGAGAATCCCATTGGTGGGGTTATATTATTTGTCTTTCTACTCCACAGATCCTTGTGGGTGACAAATAATGTAACTTCTTGACCAGGATTTCCTTGTCTTGGTGCAAACCTCACCATCAGTTCTATTAGTCTCACTTTTAGGCAGTATACTATATGGCTTCTGTTGACAGTGTTGTAATGAGAGAGTATTGTGTGGATAATTATAACACTGCACATAATTATGTCCCACTACAATGCAGTACATGATATAGCTCCCATAAATTGTTATAATGAGGGAATATTGTAGTATATAATTCATTATAAGACAGCCTCACTATAAGGCAATATACTCCCATAGATTTATTATAATGAGAGAATACTGTATCAGGTACTTCATTAGAAGACAGTCTCACTAAAAGGCAGTATACTCTATAGCTCCCATGAAATGTTATAATGAGGGAATACTGTAGTATGTACTTCATTATAAGACAGTCTCACTATAAGGCAGTATACACTGGCTTCATGCATGGCATTATATTGAGGGAGTACTGTACTTCCTTCACTGTGCAAGTGGATTTTTAGCGATTTTTCAACCCCTGAAGAGGTATTTTGTTTACGACAAATATCTGCTTCTTATCAAATATTCTATATGGAGACAAAAGCAATTCATGCTAGGATGCCTGTTTAAATTTTTCAGTGCTAGCCTGTATTTTGAGGTTCACATAATTAAACAAAAGAATAATGCATACTTTTTTACATTCAGTGTCACGAAACCAGATCACAGGAGACCAACAGGAAAAGGGCAAGAGAAACTTTATTGCTGAAGCTAGATGATTTGATTAATGGTGAAAAAAGTTTTCGCAGCCAACAGATTAAGGAACTCATTGAGGAGAAAGCCCAGAAGAAAAACAAAGCATGCAAGAACTTGGAATTAAAAAAGTCATTTAAAGAAAGAGAAGGCCTGGAATAAAGTTTACAAAGGTGTTGTATAGATAATATTTCTTGTCTCTGCTTGTATACTTGGTATCTATTACACCTCAAGTTAAGCATTGAATCTAAAGTACTGTTTTCACTTGTACAGTTTCTGCTATATGAGGGTTTCCTCACCATGGTTTGGTATTTTTTTCCCCCAGACAATAAGCTTCTTTTAACTAAGTTTTCAACATTTGTCAAAATAAATTTAGCTTTGCTGCTGATTAAGCAGTTAATTATCGACAAGCTCGTGTGCATGAATTTAACACTCAGATGAATCTTTTCACATTCGAATAGACGAGGACATGTTACATTTATGATGATTTACAATGAAACCAAGTTAAAATAAAAGCACAAAATTCATAAGACGAGACTTCTTTAGCTGGGATTTATTTCTTAGTATTGCCACCAATGAGTATTCCCCAATATTTTCATTTATCAATATTTCGTCTTTTAATGTGTTATTTATTGAGAAAATATTTTTGTTAAGGACAGCCTTTTAAAATTTGTGAATATTATGTTGTTGACTCCAAATTGACATGACTGACCACTGTTTTCAGGAATAACATGAGTGATATATCAAACTTTCATTACCAATTTTTATTGTGATTTATAAATGTTAAAGCAAATTGGGGCCCGTAAGAAAATAAATGGGATCCAGACCATCTCTATGTTGTTAGTGTTTTTTGCAGGTTATCAAGGCATGCTTAGAGGAGAGCATTGTACGATGTGCAGTAAACAAAAGTCGCAAGCATTCTCAAGAGGATTAATTTAATTGTTTTCTCCAGAATCAATGGTGGGGTTTTTAAGAGGCCCTGATTGAACAAATCTCCTTGTATCTGAAGTTTCTCTATCACTCTCTCATCCTACAATAAAAATAGTTATGAAAAGTACATCATTATTCTTGAGTTTTAGTATATGAAAAAAAATCCCAGAAATTATAATTAGACAATGGGGTTTATATATTTGTGCTATAAATTTTTGTTGTGGAAAAAGTTTGATCCCTAGAGCATAATGCATGCTAAAATATTTCTGCTTTTGTTGGTGTGGTGTGACTGTGAAGTAAAACTATTTAGGATCTCCACTAGAAAAGGTCATTGGAGCTTTATTGTATTCAAGGTACACATCCATCTGTCTGACCATCATCAGTTTGGTTTGCACAAAATAACTGTACCTGGAAAATTGGATTTCAACCAATTGCAGCACTGTATTAGTCAGAACTCAGGTAAGTTAGATTTTCCCGGGCATGATTTAGATGCGTTACAGTACCAGATTGTTCTACTTCCTAACTTTGGGTTCCATACCATAGCTTGACCAAGGATTTTTGGATTTCCATCAAATTTAGCTTTACGTTGATGAGACCTTGAATGGTTCAGTTTCTAGCATTCCACTGGATCATTTACTGGAGTTATGGCCCCTGATTGCCTACTGTAGGTTTCTGCAAAATAACTTTAACACAGGTGGTTCCTTATGACTATGGTGCATTATTGTTGGATACACCCCCATTTGTTTCCATCAATAATTCTGTTTAATGTTTTTTTTGAGCAAATTGAAGAAAGCAGGGCCCACTGCAATGCTCACGTCTTTAATAGCTAGACTAATTTTTAAGGAGTTAATTACAATGAGGAACGTATAAGTTATTGTACAGTCGTCATTTATCTTCATGTGAAAGTAGGTAAAGTGCATGTTTCATACATGCATGAGTAAATTTGGAAGTATATTAGGGAGCATGACAACTATATGATTACTTTTATTGTTAAGAAAATGTCTCATGTATTTCTGATAATTAAATATTTTGAATCCATTCAAAATTAATCAGTTATTGAAGGGCATTTTTCTGACATTAGTGTCCAATTCCATCAGGAACCAATTAAATGCCAGTAATGATTATTTAATTTTTAACTGATTATACTGAGGATCAATTGTCCAAGTGTGATACTGTGATTGAAATGAAATGACTACACCAATTAATCAACTTTTTGTGTTATATTTTAAACAATGGACTATGTTATGATCACTTTTCAAGCAGTGGTCAAGCGAGGTGGGTTTTTTTAAACATGCATGTGGATAAAATCAGTTTGCTAAATTAATTTTTGCAAGGACGGTAATAAGGAAGATCCAGAGTTTGGGAAATTTGCACAAATATGGAGGCCCTGGGATAAAATGTAACTTTGTAAAGGCTGCTGCTGAGTTTGAAGTAACACAGACAGAAAATTTTTCAGCCACATTGGCTTGATAATTACCTATGGTTTCAATTTTCTAATTGTGAGGAAAAGATGTTTTGCAGTTATTGCAGACAATATCCCAAACGCATCAGTCAATTGCTTGCTTAGTTCTGGTCCAGGTTGTTGTTGTTGTTGTTGTGGGGCTTAACGCCATTTTTCAGCACACGATAGGCTATACATGGCAGTCAGTATTAATGGTGGAGGAAGAAACCAGGAAATCCCCGGAAAGAACCACCGACCCACGAGAAGTTACTGGCAAGCTTTCTCACATATCCACATTCGCCGAATCCTAGACTCGAACCCACGCAGACAGAGGTGAGATGGCAGTGATCCGTAATGGAGAGCGCTTTAGACCACTCGGCCACTCGGGGCCCCTCTGGCCCAGGTGGCAAACTTATAAAATATATATAACTAAAAGTAGCAAAATGCATAATATTAACCTTTGGTTTTGTGTAATGAAGTAACCTTTCAGTAGGTGTATAATTTTATGGAATCCTGGCAAGTGATTGAAATTTTGGGAAAAGTTATAAGGCTTGTGGCAAAGTAAATTTTATGAACTCTCTTAACGAATAAGTGGATGAAAACAAAATTTGATCAACCTTGAAAACATTCATGATATGAATGCATTTGTATGTGTGTGTGTGTGTGTGTGTGTGTGTATATATATATATATATATATATATATATATATATATATATATAGTTTTTTTCCTCATCCACAGATTTATTTGGATGACTTGATTTGGATGTCATTGCTGAGACTGCTGTAAATTATTCTCCTTTGAATACATCTGCCATGGACAGTTATGGGTTTAAGGTCATAAAGGATAAGTAAGTATAAATGGTTAAATTTGTTTATTCTCTTTAACTTTATTGGTTGAAGTGACAGTTAAATACATATTATCTGTAGCGATGAATATTTGTACGATCAGGTCAATTTTCATTTACTAGTAAATCAAAAATAGTCTTGTCATAAATTCATAGCAGTATGCCAACATCCTTATTAATTCATAGCAATATGCCAACATCTTTATTAATTCATAGCAATATGCCAACATCCTTATTAATTTTGTAATTGTGTGAATACTACTTCTATAGTAGAATGCCCACATCCTGGTTTGTGATTGTGTGAATATACAGGTATATTTATGCCCACATCCTGGTTTGTGATTGTGTGAATATACAGGTATATTTATGCCCACATCCTGATTTGTGATTGTGTGAATATACAGGTATATTTATGCCCACATCCTGATTTGTGATTGTGTGAATATACAGGTATATTTATGTCCAGATCCTGATTTGTGATTGTGTGAATATACAGGTATATTTATGTCCAGATCCTGATTTGTGATTGTGTGAATATACAGGTATATTTATGCCCACATCCTGACTTGTGATTGTGTGAATATACAGGTATATTTATGCCCACATCCTGGTTTGTGATTGTGTGAATATACAGGTGTATTTATGTCCACATCCTGGTTTGTGATTGTGTGAATATACAGGTATATTTATGTCCACATCCTGGTTTGTAATTGTGTGAATATACAGGTATATTTATGCCCAGATCCTGATTTGTAATTGTGTGAATATACAGGTATATTTATGCCCACATCCTGATTTGTGATTGTGTGAATATACAGGTATATTTATGCCCACATCCTGATTTGTGATTGTGTGAATATACAGGTATATTTATGTCCAGATCCTGATTTGTGATTGTGTGAATATACAGGTATATTTATGCCCACATCCTGATTTGTGATTGTGTGAATATACAGGTATATTTATGCCCACATCCTGATTTGTGATCGTGTGAATATACAGGTATATTTATGCCCAGATCCTGATTTGTGATCGTGTGAATATACAGGTATATATGCCCAGATCCTGATTTGTGATTGTGTGAATATACAGGTATATATGCCCAGATCCTGGTTTGTGATTGTGTGAATATACAGGTATATTTATGCCCATATGCCCACATCCTGATTTGTAATTGTGTGAATATACAGGTATATTTATGCCCACATCCTGA
>JAECUM010023165.1:0-60607 GCA_016617855.1 Megalonaias nervosa | reverse complement strand
TGGCCTTATTACTTGCCCCAATAACGTCCTTGCTGATGTCGATCGACTAGAAATCCTCATTGGAGGAAAAAGAGCTGGTAATAATTCATCAGATCTCATTAATGAAGTAGCTGATATTTGCAAACGATTATTTACAGGCGGTATCATGGATATTAATGTATATCGGTCTCTCATTAATGAAATCACCGATGATTATCATAGTGACTAAGTATGTAATTAGTTATAAAGTCACTTAATAATAAGATGATCATACACGATACTCGTGGACCTACCATGGTCAGGGTAATAAACTCTCGATTACCAGTATACAAAACGACCTACGGAGATGGATTAGGTGATGTTGTTCAGGGTCTGTTTAGAAGAATAGCCCCAAAAGTAATACTGATTGCAAAGCAACTAGGAATGAAAGCTATTGATGTTGTTCGTGAAAAAGGTATAAGCGCTGTTGGTAATATTGCTAGCAAAGCATTCTCAGCAATCAAAGATAGACTATCAAGATTAATACGCAAACCACAAGCGACCCGACCTCAACCTGTGAAATTGGCTAGCACTGAAGTGATGCCCGCAAGTGTAAGTAAAATAATAAATCAAGCCGCTAATCAAAAACTAGCGGAGTTGGCTGATGTCCCGATGTCAGACAAAGAAAAAAATATAACCGCTAGTCTGATAGCAGGAAGTGGTCTCTCTTCGAGGAGTGGTCTTCGTGTTAGACGAAGACGATAATAATAGAGATGTTTAAGCGCATATCCGACCCCGCGTTTGACATGGATGCACCAGTACTCAAAGATGAGTCTGTGCGTGATTATCAGTATTATTCTTATGACGCACGAATACCAGATCAGCGTGGACGAATCGAACTACAGGTTCAGGATACAAGTAGATATTTCTTACCCGCTGAGGCTTTTATTGAAGTAGAAGGTGAAATTATAAAAACAGATAATACTGAATACGCCGCTGAGGTTAGAACTGGTTTTGTTAATAATGGTATTATGGCGTTATTTAACAGCGCTACGTACATGATCGACGGAAAAAATATTGAATTAATCCAGAAAGACGTTGACGTTGCAACAACAATACTTGGCCTTGCAAGATATAGCGACGATTACTCAAGATCAGCTGGTCCATCTATGATGTTTGCGAAGGATACAACTGATTCTCCTGACAATAGACATTATAATTTAGTACAAACACCACAGGATACTGGATCCGATCCACAACCAGCTGGAATGATAGCCCGACCTGCTGCTGATTTTCCGTTATTGCAAAGTGTTAATCCAGAATTCAACTTAGGATTTACAGCACGTCGAGCAATGTTAAAGGGTAATAGGAAAACATTTTCTTGTGTGATTCCACTGTCACACATCTTTGGATTCTGTAGAAATGTTAGAAAAGTTATTTTTGGAGCTAAACACACAGTTGTACTTGTGCGAAAAAGCAATGATAATGATGCAATGTGGCACGTTGAGGGAGCTAATGATGCTGCAACTATAGCACTTCATGGTAAAGTAGTACTAACAAAACTTTCCCTGTGGATGCCAGTGATGACCCCGTCAATATCTGAAGAAGATCGGCTGCTATCTTTTATGAGTCAAGTCGGTAAATCAACGTTGTCATGGTTGACTATGACCACAGATGCTTTTGATAGTGCAATTAATTGTTTATTTACGTGGCAAATAGCTTCTCAGCAAGGTGTTTCTGCACCAAGACACATATTTACTGCGTTTCAAAATACTGCACGAGTAAACTCGCAAACACGTAGTATTATGGTATTTGATAAACTCGGTGTTTCTGGAGTTTCATTAAGGATAAATGGACATCAAGAACCATCCGAGGATATTTTATTAAATTTCGATCAAAATCATGTAGCACGTGCATATCATCGTCTTATGTCGTTCATGGGACTTGATCAAAACATTGATACTGGTTTACAAATATCGCAGCTAGATTTTACAACGCTGTATCCGATTTATTACTTTTCACTAGAACATTTAGATTTAACCAGACAATCTGTTGTAGATATACATTTTCGAGCTCGTGTTAATAGAGATGTTGGAGCTATTCCTAATTATAGAACAATCGCAGTTATACTCAGCGATAAATCGATGTTACTCGAAGGTGTTGGTGGACGAATGAGAGTTATTGATGCTCCAGTAGAAAATATGTAAAATATTTTCTAAACATGTAATTAGATCGTTCATAATATTAATACTGTCATATCATCACGTTGGTGTGAGTCTGACTCCTGGTCAGATTAAAAAGCTACAATCAGCATCAAAAAATAACTGTGGAATAAAAATATCGCTAAAGCGAGAACAGATGAGCGGTTCAAATAAATTATCGTTGACCGAGAGTCAGTTCAAAAACTTCAATGAAGCTAAAAAATCAAATAAAGGCGTCAAACTTAATCTTTCTGCGGGCGCCATCAAAGACGTTGCTAAATCGGGTGGTATATTTCCACTTCTCGCAGCTATACCAGCTTTAATGGCAGCTGCAGCCCCAGCTGTTGCAAAAGCAGCTGCGCTAGGTGCTGTTGGAACAGCTGCTGGAATGGCATTAAAGAAAGCAACCGGACAAGGAATCAAAAAAAAGGGAAAAGGTCTAAGACTACCAGGCACCCCGTATTCGTGGTACGGAAAGGGTCTAAGATTACCAGGGACCCCGTATTCGTGGTACGGAAAGGGTCTAAGACTTCCCGGGACAGTTTACTAATATCACCTATGTCCAATTTTGATTTACTTAATGCAGCTAAGCAACTAAATATAAAAAACGTCAGAAGTGTTTTTATGCGCGATCAATTACCAAAAAAAACCAAACAATATTGAAACCGGTATCATTAATCTCGATAAAAACTCTGGCCCAGGCACGCACTGGGTCGGATATGCAATTGATCCACGTGGAATTATTTATTTCGATTCGTATGGATTAGCACCACCAAAAGAAATTTTAGAGTATGTTACCGGCCATATTCCAATCTGGTATTCAACGCTACCAACACAAAAATTAACTGATCCTCCAATATGCGGTCGTGAAACCCTAGCTGTGCTTGATGCTGTATCAAAATCAACAGCACCACCTCATAAAGTCGTGCACGCGTTCACTACACTACGTCATAACACTTAAACAGATATCAGTAAATATAATGGTAGATATTTATGGAAGATCTACTCGCAAAGATCAGAAGGTCGATTTATCTAAATATGCAACTCTTGATCAGCTCAGAAATGAAATCGATGATTTATTAAATATCACAAGTGTGGATCAAAATGAAGTTGTCGTTTTTCAGGACAAACAAGGACGATTAAAAACGAGTAACATACAACTACTAGATGTACTTGTACGAATTCCCAACGCGGTTGTTAATAATATCGTTACTTTCACTGATCAAGGTAAAATACAGGATTCCGGTAAATCGGTTAACGATTATGTTAAGAAAACTGGTGATGTATTTACCGGTGACATTATTATGTCAGGAAGAAAAATTACATATCTTGGAGATCCAATCGCAGATACAGACGCAGCAACAAAAAAATACGTCGATGATCAAGAATCCAAGTACGTGTCAGTGCGCGGTGGTATAATGCGTGCATTTCTCGACATGAATAATAATGGTATTAATAATCTCAGAACACCAGAAACAGATTTTGACGCCGCAACGAAGAAATACGTCGACGATAAGGAAATTCCAATAACGACTTCGTTAACGACAATCAATGATGGAATTGCTGCATTTAGAACTGATTATATTAATCATGTACAAACATTTCTAAATTTTCGTAGAAATGTAAACAGATCTATTAATGACTTTTTTGGAACTCCACCAGTCGTTGACATAAAACTTACCGACATTAACATGAAAATCAACGATATTGTTAGTGGAATTGCTAATATCATTGAAAAAACGAATCTTATTAAAATTCCTCACAAGCAGATCTTCAACGTAGTATACACAGTAGCATCAGGATTAGGAGTATGGACATTGCAAGATAATAATCTCAAACACACCGCAGAAGTCACTGGTGTATACAGACTGTCTGTATTTAGTAGTGCAAAATTCAGTATATTTACTACATTTCCATGGCGTTATTCAAACGATGCTTTTTCTGAAGTTGTATCCGTTATAATAAATAAAGATGCGGAAGAAACATTTCTGCTGGAGGCATCTGATAAAAAATTAACCAGAGCATTATACTGGTGGTGCTTGGAATTTGTGTGTGAAACTCCTCAATTAGTTATCTAGATAAGTATAATGAATCAAGAGTCATTTATCGATGTTCAACGTCACAGATACGCTCAAGTATGTGAGTGTCAAACCAAACTAAAAAAATATCATCGACGATTACACGATAAAGGTAAAAAAATATCGGCGACGTATGGTTGTTATTGATATAATGGTATACTCGGTTTCTGCTGTTATTGCTGGAACTGGATTATTACTATCAACAATAACGATGACAGAGCCTGCAGTTGTAACAATTATAGTTTCAACGGCATTAACATGCGCAGGTATTTTCAGTATTATCGCTAAGAAAATATCTACGTGTACAAACGATAAACTAAACGAGTACATAATGAAATTGCACACACACAGCAACATCATCTTATTCTAAACTATCATCTTATCTTTCGGCGTATCTCAGCGATGGTAAAATATCCGATGAGGAGTTTGCAACGATAATGGAAACTTATCATGAGGCATTCAAAGTGGATGATAAAGTGGAGGGTTGAATTTCCGCTCTATTAAATACGGAGTATTTTAAATAATGTCATCGTTAGAACTACTTCAGCAGATCGTAGCTAATACAACGCCGTCAAAAACTACTATGATATCATTAAGTTCAACCAATCCTGAATTTAGCGTTAATTTTCCGACCGCAATTCCAGTAAAGGAAATATCGCTAGCACAATTACGAGTTTATCATAGCTGACCTAATATTAGGTCAAAACCGTTTGGTGGACAACCAGCAAATAATTCACTGGTATTTGCGAATAAAAATAAACCTGATGGAAGTCCTGATTGGCAAGTTGTTGGAATTTCAACGGGTAGTTATCACATAAACGAGATTAATGATGAGTTCCAACGCAGAATTAAATCTATCACAGGGGAAGAATCCAAAATAGCGATCACTGCTTACGAACCAACACTATCAGCGGTGATTGAAATAAATTCTCCTGATTACCTCGTAGATATTTATCAAAGTTCGATCAGATCCGTGTTAGGATGGCCTGAAGTCGCACCTATTTATAATGGAGTTTCAGAACCAACTAAAAATGAATTTAAAACGATTGAAGAAAAATTGATTAAAAATCCAGAATATCGAGATAAAAATCCATGGAGTTATATAGTATTTGAATTTGATCCAAACAACGATACATATTACTTTACAGATCTTGACGGTAAAAGGATCCCCAAGATGACTAGATCAGTATTTAATGTTATCAGGACGCCAGTGGCGCGGGAGCGAGAGATTGTTGATGAAAAATTTATTAAACGGTTTTTAGATATTCTTAAACCTGAATACGATAAAACGTTTAATGATTTAAGAAATTTACTTATTTCATTATCACAACATTATGATGATAACGTAAAGCAGCAAATAATCGAGCCAATAAAACACTTAAATGGTATCTTATTCGATTTATACATCGCCAATCGAAGTATTATAAACGTTGCGACAGTAGTCAATGGAAATCCTTACGCATATCCAATATTGAGGGAAATATTTCTTAATCATTATAAAATAACAGAAAAAGATTTACAAACATTTATTATACCAGATTTAAATAACGCTGAAATGAAGAAATCATTAAATGATCTTATTGAAGAATATTATCCGGGAGTAATTGAATCATGGAGAAAAATAGCCCCACCACCGGTTATACTAAAACACAATAACAACCCTTTTGGTTCCGGACGTCATATATCGCCAGGCATTGTAAACATAACAACAACAATTGCAGTCAATCTGGTATGCGATATTATTGAAGGTAGCTATCAGGTAGATCTTTCTAAGTCTAACCAGGCCCAGCAAGGGTATATATTATACAGTTTTAGTCCATTACCCCCACCAGGGTGGTTAATTGTATCAGAGCCAATTAACCCCGTGTACCTGCGAGTTCATAATCCGTTACTATCAAGGATACACTTTAAACTTACAAACCAAAGCAATCGCATTCTGGACACAAGAAATGAAGAACTAAATATAAATCTGTATGTGAAATCATAACAAAAAAAAATATCCGGATGCATATTGTTTGTCTACTATACATAATGGTTGGTATACAATACATCATAGCATATACTTGTCAATATAACCTTGCATGCGGTCTCATTCAATGCTAATCGGCAACTTCCCTATGTGGCAACCAGTAACTGACAAAATAATAATACTGTATTCTTTGTTTACATAAAATCCGCGCACAAGATTTCTCATAGTGCGCAATCGAAATCTATTGTCTAGAAGGCTGCGGCTGCATATTGATTATTCCATAACGGCTATATTGCCTGTATCTGTGTGGCCGATTACTGCGTAAAGTTATTTTAAGAATACGCTATGACTAAATCCTTGGTTACGGCTTACGCATAGACTCAGTGTTAATGCAGAATTATATATATTTTTTGGAAATTAGAAATATAAAATCCCATTTTACACAGAAAACTGTGGTTTTTGTTAAGAACACTGTAGTTTTTAGGAAATAGGTTATTGGTAAACACATACTAACTTTTTCAGTATGTATTTATAACAAGGTCCGATAGCTCAATTGATAGCGTGTAGAAACTCTCATCCGGAGGGTCATGGTTCGAAACCCGAGAAAGACATATTATCTGCGGGAGGCAAGTTTAGGCCAAGATTTATAATTTATTGGGGGCTCCAGACCCCCCGTCTTCAGAGTACACCAATCCACTACGTCAACACGTGGTGGATTCACTTTTGTGAATCACCCATTGGTTGATCATTATGGGTTGGTGTGCTGGCGTGAAGACGGCATCATCATATCATATCATCATCATCATATCATCTCATCAAAAATATACAGCGGGGGTGATATGAGGTCGTGACCTTGTGACTTCACTAAAGGGGTACCCCACACAAGGGCCATTCCAAAAGACACATCGCAAACTAAAAATAAGCCTAATGAGATTCCAGGTCACAAAGACCAATCAGCCTTTGAGTTTCTAGAGTTTCGGTTACGGATATCTAGGAATTCTTGTAAGGCAATAAACAGAATCTGGTTGGTCACTAAAATAAGACCTACACGTGTATAAACAACCCTCTGAGTTTCTAGAGTTTCGGTTACGGATATTTAGGAATTCTTTCGGGGGTAAACAAATAACACGTACAATCAGCCCTCTGAGCCTCTAAAATTTCGGTTTCGGATATTTAGGGGTTCTCTTGGGGGTAAATGTCTAAACAAAGAACCTCATTAGGTTTGTCTGATACAACTATGGAATGGTAGATCGAATATCACCCCGCGCTGTATATTTTTGTTTATTTTTATATTAAATATACACTTATTATATAATGAATTTTGAAAATATCAATGTCATTGTTTCTGCGATTAAAAAATTACAACATAACGGTATCAATGTATCTGACAATCGTAATGCTGAAAAGATTCTAAGTGATTTTGACTCATTACAACAACGAAAGAACGAGAACAGATTTACGCTATCCGCTGATTATAAATTCATGAAAATTATCCAACAAGGAATGTTAAAGTCACTGGCAACTGTCACTGATGATCAAGTAAAGTTGTTTGTGCCTCTCTCAAACGCTATTGACAAAATCAAGCTAGAATTATCTCATGGATACGAACAGAAAAAGATTATGAACTTTCGTATAAGACAGTTAAGAGAGCATTGTGAAAATACTAGTGAAAATGACAGCGACAATGATGGACCATTGACTGTGATAATAGCTAAACAAAATTCTTGGGAAAATTAACATTCTGCTTAGTATAATGCAACCTACACATATTGACAAGTATATTGTATCCCAACCATTATGTTTCAGTAGGTATCAAGTACAATATTGCCCGTGTTTGTTGTGCAAAGTTTTTCGTTGAGTTTGCTAGTTTTCGTTGGGTCAAAACCCCAGGAAGGTTAACGGGAATTAACATTAGGTTTTAAATTTGTTGATCAAAAACTGGTTTTTTCCAGTTCTTTTGCTCGTATTGTGTAGTTTTTTGCTAGCGAATTACGATAAAAATCCGGAAAAAAACAGTTTTTCATCGATAAATTTAAAACCTAATGTTAATTCCCGTTAACCTTCCTGGGGGTTTCACCCAACGAAAACGAGCAAACTCAACGAAAAACAATGATAAAAACGACTAAAATACCTGAAAAAAATCAACAAAATAGCGTAAAAAAACGAGAAATTTGATAAAAAAATCGAATAAAATAAAAACTTTATAAAAAATAGTTAAATCTGATTAAGTAAAGAATGTTTTGTGCCATCGAATACAGTTTATGTAACCCACTTCTGGAGAACCGTCCTATAATATTTTCTGAATGCCGATTGCAAGCTAAATAATATCATTTACTATTGCTTGTAAAAGATACTGAAAAGTTTTATGCTTGCCTCAGTCTCGCTTGATCATCTGATACCAAGTACCGGAATATAAAAGTTTGTCCAAATTTAAATGAAAAAGCAGATCTTGTAACCCCGTCTGCGACACATTTCACTGAAGAGCCAGTTATGTTAAAGTATTTACTAGCGGAATAAATTGACTTGAACATAATTTCTTCTCCAGATTCTGCATTCACTGATTTAACAGGTCTTGCCAATCGTGCGCCGCCAGTGTTTCCAAACTTACAGTTTTCACTTTGCGTGATAATACGTAGATTTCCAAGTGAGTTGTAAAGTTTATTGCCGTTGATGTGATCCACCACATACCCATCTTTGATCAGTCCAAAATAACACTCGATCACAAATCTATGTGATAGATAATTTTTATTTCCTTTGGTTTTAAACGCAAGATAACCAGCACTGGTAACATTACCTACTGGTTTTTTTCAATCTGCAATTTCTAATGATACCATCGCGAGATGCTTCATAATTGGTAATGATTGGATGTGACACAAATTCATTTTGCTCCATTTATATATAATATGTATTTGTCTAAATCATTGTTTTTTGAAAATCTAGCCAGATAATCTTCTTCGGTTTTTATAGGAGAGTCAGTGTTATATTTTTTATCGTAATATTGTTTCAGCTCTCTGTATTTTTTACCACCGCATTGCGCACACAGGTGAGTCCTTCCTCGCACTCCAGCACTCCAGCACTACACACAATACACGGCTTTGGTCCTAAACTCCCGTTCCTGACGCATTGCATATGATAACTACAGTATTATTCACACATGTTCTGTTACACGGAGACGTATAACCGATTTTTAACAAGTTGCAATGATTTGGTTGAATCATATACAAAAGAGTAATGTTCAATTAAATATATATTTTGCCCTAATTATAATATGGAAGAATTATCCGTGATTGAACCCTACGCAACCAGATTTGATCTTGACAGACTACCCGAGTATAAATTTAGTATTTCGATGCAAGATCTAGCTTTAATGAATGCGGATATAACTAAACGTATCCGTGAGGCCAAGAAGGAATTTCGTGACGATGGTGCGGTTCATGCATGGTCAACATTCAGAGTTGGAAATGTTTCTAATACGATGAATGACAAACGAGGAAAAGTAATCATTAACCACCTTGATAATCAAAAATATTTTATATTAATAATATTTATTGTAAATACAGAAGAAGATATTTGGATTATTCGTGACAAGCGCGATCCCGTCCGCGTGCAGTCAGGAAATAATATCTTCTTGAGTAATAAATCTAAACCAGGACTACTAACTGGTATAGATAAACCGTATTATGAGCGATAGTACCCTGTAACTGCGGTTGTCTATGGAATATTTCCGCTGAATAATAAACCTAATGTTGAGGATCTCAAATCGATGAAATTGTTATCCTTGACTTCGTCAGGAATACATTGCGTAGCAGAGCGAGTTACAGAACACTTTACAAACGCGATACGTGGTAATGGTTTAACTGATTTAAGACTTAAAAAAATAAATGCGTGGGCAGAGTCGGTTAAAGATACCGGAGCGTCTATCAGCGACGTTGCTGAGCTAGAGAAGAAATTAAGATTTCCAATAGCAGTAAAAACATTAACCGAAGAGATTTTGTACAAACCGAAATATATAAAAAATGGAGCTCCGATAGATATTATTGATCATAACGCGCACGCATGGACTGCTGCAGTAACAATATTTTTATGACGGTGATATCTTTGATTTTCTTAAAAATATTAGTAAAACCGATCCTGTTTCTGTTTGGTTATTTCAGAGTTCGGAATATGATCATTACGATCAATTTGTACGACCTAACGGTGATATTTATCGTACAGAATCTCTCCATGAGGAAATGGAACATCTTGCGCAACGCCTTTGGCGTGAATATACCTCTGATGATGTCATAGTTAGACAATTATTGAATAATTGTTTTACTGTTCCGTCAGTCGCTGCTCATTTCGCTCAGGAGAAAAATTCATGGAAAACGACACGATCGGAATTTCTTGAAGATGTCAAGAAAAGTTGTATAGAATATGGGCACGGTGGATTATGGAACACCAAATGCGATTATAGTGATGTTATCTCGGTTGATATGATAGCATGTTATCCTGGGAGTTTTCTTGGATATGGAGCATGTTCTAAATATTTTAAGAGATTCGGACATCCTACACATGACATGACCAGGGTTGCAATAAACGGACCCTTACCAGATTTTGACTTAACAGGATTTGCTCACGTAGAATCATTCGAGTTTAGAGAAGATCTCCATGCGATTACTTATATTTGGTTCGGAAAACATTTTTCAGAGCGACGTTGGGTTCCGATAGTACTATTGCGATATGTGCTTGATGCTGGATTTTTAATATCGTTGAGAGTAACTGAAGCGATTATATCATATAGTTCACAGAAGCAAGTTTGGTTACCAGAACCGGACAGATTTAATATCGATGATACCAGAAAAGAATTCCCTGATATTGATGAAGATCATGTCATTAAAATAAGTAAATGCAGGAATGAACATGATGAAAAACTTGCAAAAGATCTTGGTAGAAAGATAATCGGTAAGGTTACTCAAGGTGGTTCATACGATTATAAACGAACTTGTACAAGATTGATTATGGACGATGCTGAACTAGATTTCATAATCGCTGATACAACGGAGAAAAACACATTTATAAACAGATGTAATGCTTATTTATCAGATGGAACAAAACTAGGTACCATTATGAGCTATCTTGATGGCGACTCACCACAATTTACTCATTTAAGATCTTCGATGTTAGCTTATGTTTCGATAAATTTATTGTCGATGATCAATAGATTTCCTCGTTACGCTGTTAGAGTTGCTAGGGATTCATTTTATGTACACAAAAAATATAAAGATTTATTAAAACTCGGTAATGGTGAATGGGGAACGTGGAGGATAAAACAAGAAAATATACTTAGTTATTCTGAATCTGCCGATGTTGAAATTGCGGAGACATATTACAAAAATAATAATCAAACATCAAAGTCATCTGCGCCATCTGTGTACGATCCTGTATCTAGACATAAGACCGTTTATCTTAATGGGTGTGGAGGGTCAGGTAAAACAACTCGTGCGATTAACTTATTTATGAATAATAACTCAGATATAATTGTTTTGACACCTACACATAAACTTGCTAGAGAAATAAAGCAACGAGGAGTAAAATCATGTACATATCATAGTTTCTTTAGATGGTGCGGAGATACATGGACTCCATCGCGGATGGGTGAAAAATATATACCTAGGTATATTATATGGGACGAGATATGCACTGTGTCGTTAGAAACACTAAAAACATTTCTTGATTGGTTGTTATTGAAGAATACTGCTGTGATTATGTGTGGCGATCATGGTCAACCACCACCCTTTGTTGGACAGTCTCCACATGAATGGTTGAAAACATTTGTAGATTATTACGAAGAAATAAATGATGACCATAGATCCATTGATGAACCGCTAAAAAAACTTAAAAGATTAATCAGACTTCAGCCAGATCAAATACAATGCGAAATTCTGCGTAAAGTAATTGCAGAAACTTCTATGAATGAATTTTGGATTTTATGGAGACCTGCTGATTTGATAGTCGCAAGTAGAAAGATAGTTCGTGATGAACTACAAAAGAAATTATTTACGTTACATAAAGAAAAGTTTCCGGATCTACCCGTACCTTTGTGTTATCGCCCAGCAGATACTCGACGACAAAATATTGAAGTTGAAATACCAGGTACCTTGGTTCCACCAAGGGTACAAAATCTTGTCTTGAATGATATCGTGTTAGTTGCTGTTGATGTTGTTGAGAGCGCGTTGAACATGGATAAATCGCCATGGACGTTAGGATACGCTATAACAATTCACTCGTCGCAGGGATTAACTATAACTGATACTAGAATCTGGATTGTAGATGATCGTATTGAATGGTCGAATTTAGTCTATCTCGCCGTATCTCGAGTCAGGAAAATATCGCAACTGCGTAGGGTTATTGTAGATTACGTAATAGCTGAAGAAATCACTAACAATGTCGATATCAATAAAAAATTAGTCAGCTATAAACAGTGTGACAAAAAAAATAAGCGTGACTTTGATCTTGATGCTGAATTTATTATAACACTAAGACAACAACAGAATAATCATTGCGCAAGTTGCAACTGTAATATGTCATGGCAGTGTTTTAATCCAAGACAATTTACCGTAGACAGAATTAATAGTGATCTCGGTCATACACGTGATAATGTGATGCTGACCTGTCTTGAGTGTAATCGACGTCGAGGCTCTGGACGTTTACAAAATTGAGCTTGGTGGTAATTGCGTATCCTCAGGAATTACTTGCAATTGTTCACGTACAAATCCACGTTGAGGGGCTGTAGAATCTAGTCTGTAGATTGGAGGTCTACCAGTGGATCTTACCACGCTAGAAATTTTATGTGTAGTCACGCTCCAGATAGGATCGGTTGCTCTTTTTTTACCACCTTCAAGTTCGCCAGGTTCATATAAATATCTTACAGTTACATTACCTAATACTGGTTGAGAGAAAGATTCACGTCGTTGTCCGTAGCCATTGCTACGGGGTATATATATTTTTTTGATCGCATTAGAAGGTTTCATGGAAGTTGCACGAGTAATTTCATTATTCAACGCAGCTATCACACTCGGTAATCTTGCAACCCATTCACGAGATCTATCCTTAAAGTCAGTAGATATTTCCTTTGTATATTGATACCCGAATAACCGCTCAGCAAGTGTTCTATTAAATCGTTCAACGATTGCCTGATCACGATGAATTTCAGTATGTCCTCGTCTGATTTTAACGTTATGTTTCTTCATCAACGATGATACTACTCCAAGAAATTCTTTACCAGAATCAACTTGTAATAACCGTGGCCATCGTAGACCACCACGTTGATAAATGCGCTCAAACGCAGATGCAACTTCAGATGCTGTCTTTGTTGATAATGGCTCCGCTTCTTTGTATCTACTCGCAAACATCAACGACAGTTAACGCGTATCTATACGTGTATTGACGTCTACGTGTTTTAATGGTATCGTGTGGTAAAAATAAAATATCTGCTTGATGAACTTCATTAGGAACGCTAACATCAAAATGCGCGTACTGAATTCTTTTAGGTGGACTCAGGAAGATTTGCCATATTGCCTGTCGTGCTAACCATGATGCAGCAACATCACGTGAAACTTTTGCTGCTTCGGCGAGTTTACTAATCGCTGCTTTACCTCTCCAATACCCTCTCGGGGAATAATAAACAGATTCCATTATGATAGTTATATAATTAATTACCAGCCCCTAGCATTATTTTACCTTTCATAGCAGTTTTTACTAGAAAACTAGCGAATTTATCTCTGAGAGATTTATTAGGTATAGAATTTAATGCGTGAATCATTTTCACATCTGCGAGATGCCGCTGTTGCAAATCTGGACTTTTATAAGCAACATCATGAATGTGACATGCTTGATCAATCTTATTTACTGGATACTCTCCTGGTTTTGGCTGATCTCGTTCGTCAAGTCGGATATCGAGACGAGTTCCAGGACCACAATAATTATATCCGGGTAAATGTTTCTCACCGGGGTATTTAGCCCATGGAGTTCCTGGTAATTTTCCTAACGAAGCAGCAATATCCCCCCCACCTGTCTTTGATGAAATAAATTTATATTTCTTGGTGCCACATTTCACACACTTACCTGTAAGTGCGCGCCTTTTATTTTTTTGTTGTTATTGTCGTTAATTCAGCAGTATGTGTAGGTGCTCTGCATCGAACACAATATAGACTCATATTATTTATTATATGGATATAATTGACTTTTCTGCGACAAGAAAACAAGAGCCAGTAAAGCACCATCCAGCGTTACCAAATTCTGTCAGAATAATTATAATAGGTCCGTCCGGAAGTGGAAAAACGCAATTATTACTTAATCTAATAATGAGATGGCTGAAGTGGGATAAATTATATTTGATAGCGCCATCTGTAGATGATCAGCGATGTTACGAAGTACTTAAAGATTTTAATGAAAACGCAAAATTGTTGCATGAAGACAGTGAAGTCATAGACTTTATTACTGATATTGATGAAGCGCCATCTGTAGATGATCTGGATGGATTCATTAATAACCTCGTGGTATACGATGATGTCATGCTGGACAAACAATCCAATCCAGCTCGGATATTTTCACGAGGCCGTCACAAAAACACAGACGTGATTTATGTTACACAGCGTAATACACAAATTCCAAAAGTGATCAGGGATAACTGTAACATTTTAGTTGTGTTCAACGGAGTAGATAATCATACGGTGCAAAATATTTATTATACTTGGTGTTCTGGGGACATGGATATGAACAAATTTAAAAATTTCTTTTCAAAAGCACAAGCTGCTCCCTTTGGTTTTGTAACAATAAATTTACATGATCCGAGGTCAAGATATCGTAATGGACTTGATACAATTTTTGGATAAAAGCCATAGCAGCAGGGAGGGTAAACGACATACGCGTAGTGACCAGCACGTGAAAAAATCAGAAAAAATCTGGTCAATTAGAGAAGTTTTTACTATTAAGGCAAAAACTTTTTTTTCAGCCTTCGTAGGAACCCTTAAATTTCAAAAATAAGGTCTCTGCAAAGTTGTAGGGTTCACCCTCCCTGCTGCTACGCTGGATGCAGCCATTCCCATCAAACAGGTGCTCATCTTTTCTCTGTATCATTTAATTTGCATAAAACAAATGATAACTAATTTCATATCTAAAATTTCTGCTCATGTCCTCTGGATATTTATTATAAGATAGTTCAAACTTCCCTTCCAGGCAGACTTATTCTTTATTCAAACGCATTGATTGGCGGTAAAAAATAAACTGATCTACAGAGGTTTTAGAACTTATGTCATAACCTTCTGCAATTACGTCTTTACCATTTTAACACTAAACTTTCTGAGATGGAGTATGTGTGATTTGGATTTTTAACTTAGCTTCAACACTTGTTCAGTCATATCGCTACCATGTCTGCAGTGTGGCAGTTTTTAGTGATGTCTAGCACTGGGACATCATACCGCAGACATTAGCGTGATGTCCCACCCAGTTATATTATCCTGACATGAGGCCGACTTGTCCTAATACTAATTCTTAATGCTGAGCGCTAAGTGAGGCAGCTGTTAATACAATTTTTATAAATTCTTTGTATGACTCGGCCGGGGTTCGAACGCGCGACCTCCCACATCCGAGGCGGACGCTCTAACCACTTAGTTCGTCCGAATAATCCTGGAATTACAGACACAATTCCTAATAATTAAAATTCTGAATAACCATTAGTGGAATTTCAAATCAAATCCCACTGTATAAGTGTTGATATGCCTGTGTTGGCCTGTGTAGTCGTGATGTGCCAATAATCTTTTGTTGAGTCACTGTAATACAATCCAAGAATAAATCTTATTTTAAATTCATTAAATTCAAGCCTCTATTTTCAAGAATTTTTTATGAGCACTTCGTATTTCCAGTGAATAAAAAATGTGAATAAATTAATTCCAGCCCAAATGAAATACTGGGCACAACAATGATTCTGCCTCAAGATCTTAAAGCACGAATGAATAATTTCTAGAAGAACACGATCATATCTTCCTCTACTGGACTTCAGGTCATAATTAAGTTTCTGAACAAAAACTATTACCTAATAGAAAAAATTAATTCTAGAAGGTTCCCAATGTTTACAAAATAAAAATGTAGTTATAGTCAGAAAGCCTGTTACTAAAATTATAATTTATAATGTGGAATACATCAGGTAGGCCAGGCAAATTTATAGGAGAATTCCAATGACCTAGACACAGACGCATATAAATATGTTTACTTTATTACAAATGATCTTTCTGTTAAATATATACTCATAGAGAAAAAATATTGGCTGTATATATGTTGTTTACAGAATAAAAACATGATTCTGGTCAGGTAGAAAAATGAACTTGATTTTGGACAGGGTCAAGTCCAAGATATAATTATCCATAGCATATAAAGAAATTTTTTAACAATTTTTAAAAATAACAAATAATGCAAATTAAATATGCATAATACTATTCAAAAACAGTTTAACAATTTTAATTTTATTACATCCATACAACTTTCAAGCACAAAGAATTGCAAAAAAAATAACAAAAATTATCAAACATCGTCAAATGTTGTACAATATATAGATGAAATAAGATATAAAACACTTTGACAGTGTGTAAATATACAAATTGTGCAGATCGAATTTGTTTTAAGAAACTTTCATGTGTCAAGTAGCAATTGAACTCATCCTATACAAGTAATTGTTACAGTTAAAAATTTTACACACTGTATTAGCAGCAGGGAGGGTGAATTCTACAAACTTTAGGAGGGTTATTTCGCGAAAATAAGACTGTCACGGAATTGTGTAAATCCCTCTATTTATTAAATGCTTGTACTCGGGTTTCGTTTTTTGTGTACAACGATACCCGAGGGTGATTTTTGTATATTGTACATTATTTCGAAACAGTGAGTTCGGTTCATCCTATGCCGCACGTGCGATGTGCTTTCGATTGGAAAAACCGAATTTTTCCAGCGCACAGACGATGTAGGCTACATCGTCTGTGTATAAATGTCTCACCGTAAAGTGATATCTGCACATTATGGAACTTTTTGTCAGTAAGCAGTTTACTCAGTACAGGAGCCCCCTAGTTCCAAAATGTCAAATAAACCGAGGAAGAATTACAGAATCAAACGAACGGAAACGAAAAGGACTTTGAATTAAGGCCATGGAGCAAGAATATTCAAAGAAATTAATGAAATACAAAAGAAATGGAATACAATATGCGATGATGAGACTCCTTCCTGTTCAGCAGGGAGAAAGGACAGATCGACAAAACTGCGATATTGAGACTCCTTCCTGTGATCAGGGAGAAAGGACACTCGCCATACTGTATGGATTAAAAGATGACTTAACGCAATGAAGAACGGACTTATGATTCATATTACGTAAGAAATGTTTAAACAACTTAAACGAATGCGAAGAACACTTATTAAACAGTTTAATAATATTAATTTGACTTTACCAATAAATATTATAGCTAAATTTTCAGAATTTACTGATAACAATTAAATTGAATAAACTAAACAATTATTCATGTATTACTTTAATAAATTATTATTAAATTATTAGTAACGTAATTGTAGCCACTTAATATTATATTTACGATCAAAATTGTCATTCATGTATTAGACAAGAAACTCGTGGCACCTGAGCTAGTGTTCACGTGATCGCGAAAGCGCAGTGTGAATGCTGCTCGTGCCTAATTAAGATCTCAAACAACCTATGCGCAAAGCAGAAACAATATAATAGATATCTATTTATTAAAACTATAAAACTATTCTTAATAGAAATTAAATATGAATTAATTTAATTTAGCTTTTATTTATTAAACTTTAGACTTATAGGAAATTATGATTATGAATTAAATAACAACTCCAGAAATTTGATATATTAGAAGAAATAAAAGATTTGAATGGTGTATAAACCCTTACTCAAAATTTAATCAAAACGAAATTTAATAAAATTATTACAAGAAACACACACGTATGGAAAAAACATGAACACATTAAATACTTTCCCTTTTGTCAGAAGGGGTTTACTCGAATGATGTCAATCTGAGAGTAACCACACCAATAAAACTTGGGGACTTGCACATCTTCAGCTGTAGACGTATGTAATTTATTAATTTCTTTTGTATATTATTCTTTTGTATATTGTGAGTTACAAGTATTGTACTACTACGTTTATTTTTGTACATGTTCTATGTAGCTTTGGCTTGCGTTGTATAATGCAATGCTTTCTATTCTTGTTTGTGATTTAGCAAGAGATTTACATTAACTATATAAAGTTGCATTTTATTAAGAAACGTTTTAGTACCATGGGAATCTTATCGGACACGGGTTCACTTCTGAACCTGTTTGTTTTGTACTATTGTACCGATAATGTGATTTGTATTACTTACCGTATATAACGTCATTACGTTTTATCCTATATGCCGTGTCATAAGTAGTACACGGCGTTAGATGTATTTTCAGCTGTAGAGCTGACCAGAGTGACTAGAGTGATCTATGGTGATCGTAATCGTGGTACTAGCTATAGAGCTAACCATAGAAATTAACCACAGCAGCCGTAGAGCAGAGTGAACAGTGTTGATGGTCGAGTATCAGATGATTGGGCGTTGCAGACCGGATTGGTGGGCGCTGATTGCTTGATTGATCAAGGAATTGAATGGTGGTTGGTGACTACCTATAATGATGCTTGCTTGATTGACCGGTGTGAATGGTAGCCCAAGTGTGATTTTGACGGAGTGTTTTTGTGTTACTCCATGTATGTAATCTTTTAGCCGTGGGCTAATTTTGGGGTTTTGTTATACCCATTGTTTTGGGAGTGTATAAGATATTTTTGTATGATGTATCTCCAATCAATTCATCATTTTACTATTAGAGTAAAACAATATCTCATTTTTCATTAGTTGAGTGAATACATCATTTTTACTATTTGAGTAAAACGCCCATTATTTTCATCGTGTGAAATTGCTGTGATTTGTTCACCTTTGTCCTTGTACTGTGTAAGGTCATTCATTTTGTATTTATATTTGTTGCACTTTTAGGCTCGTGCGTATTATGTTTGTCCAATATTTGGATCTTACACACGCACGTATTAATCAATATTATTTCTCATCAAATCGTACATCAATAAAAACTGTATTTGTATCACCATCAGAAGTGTTCTGTTGTAAATATGAAATCCCAACTCGGTTATCTCGTTACAAAGGCTTCCTACAAAAAATGATCGGAGAGTAATTCCGACAAATAATTTTCAGACAACCCTACCACTTTTAGAGAAGTCCTTTTTTGAAAGTACAAGGTCACCGAGGTCTATAACCGACCGAGATTTCTCTCTAATTGGGTTATTTTATCTTTGGTGTTCTTCTTTGCCTACCAGTTTGTGAATCGCAAGCGGTCTTTACCTGTATACATGGCATGAATATTTTCCCACGCCGAGTGTGTCTACCGTGTGAATCGGCTCAAGTCCGGTGTTAAGTGCGGGGCGACAACTCTTGCGGCAATAACGAGCATGATTGTTGTTGTGTTGAGCGGAGAGGGATAAAAAAGGTAACGAGTATGGTGTCTCAACCAAATATTTTATCGAGACCAATGCGATATCGCGACCGAGGATCATGTAAATGTATCGTGATAAATCCGTGTGTGGTAGCTTGCGCGTGCGAGAAGTTTTTAAAATTTAATCATATCATGTCCCCTGAACACCAAGTCTGATGGATGTTTCTTAGTGTGTGGGTATCAGCACCATTAAAGACAACCAGAAGATGGTAGTCATCTCTGATCACTTTAGGTATTTGTGTATATCGCTGAGTAACATGTATAATATCAATATTTTTGTGTCTGCCTCGGGAAAATATCCGAGCTGTATTTGGTTGTTTGTTCAGCATCACATCGTCGTATACTACGAGATTATTAATACATCCGTCGAGATCTACAGATGGGGCTTCATCAATATCGGTCATAAAATTAATATCATTAGTCTTCATCCTATGACTTCGCGGGGCCCCGAGTGGCCAAGTGGTCTAAAGCGCTGATCGTTACGGATCACTGCCATCTCACCTCTGTCTGCGTGAGTTCGAGTCCAGGCTCGGCTAACGTGGGTATGTGAGAAAGCCTGCCAGTAGCTTCTCGTGGGTCGGTGGTTCTTCCCGGGGTTTTCCAGGGTTCTTCCTTCACCATTAATACTGGCCGCCATGTATAGCCTATCTTGTGCTGAAAAATGGCGTTAAACCCTATAACAACAACAACAACAACAACAACATGACTTCGCTTCTTCTTTAAAATCTTTAAGCTCGTCGTAGCATCGCTGATCATCTACAGATGGTGCCACTTAATACAACTTAACCCACTTCAGCCATCTCATTGTCAGGTTAACTAACAATTGCGTCTTACCAGACCCAGATGGACCTATGATAATTGCTGTTAGAATTTAGTAGCGCTGGATGGTGCTTGACTGAATCTTGCTTTCGTTTCGCTGAGAAATCAATGATATCCATGCTGTAGAAATATAATAAATAATATGAATATATAGTGTTCGATGCAGAGCACCCACCTCCACCAGTGGATTAACAACAATAATAACAAAAAATGAAAAGCGTGCACTTACAGGCAAGTATGTAAAATGTGGTACAAAAAAATACAGATTAATCTCTCACCTGACGAATGTCAATGGCGGTGATATCGCTGCTTCACAGGGAAAATTACCAGGAGCTCCATGGGCTAAGTATCCTGGCGAAAAACACTTTTTGGATATAATTACTGTCGTCCTGGAACCCGACTTGATATTTTACTTGACGAAAAAGATCAACCAAGACCTGGAGAGTATCCAATAAATGCGACTGATCAAGCGCGCCATGTTCATGATGTTGCGTACAAAAATCCAGATTTGCAACAAGAAAAATCCAGATTTGATTCACACTTTAAAGTCTGTAAAAAATAAATCTCTCAGAGAATCACTCTAATTGGCTGGTAAGATCTGCGATGAAATGCAAACTAGTGTTAGGGGCGGGTAATTAATCATAGATAGCTTTTATAATGGAATCGATTTATTATAGCCCAAGTGGATATTGGAGGGATAGATCAGCGTTTAGTACACTTGCTGATCCAGCGAATGTTACACGTTCTGTTGCTGCAAATTGGCTAGCACGACAGGCAATATTGCAAATTTATCTACAACCACCTAAACAAATTCAGTACGCACATTTTGATGTCAGCGCTCCCAATGAAGTTCATCAGGCAAATATTGTTTTTACCACATGATACTATTACAACACGTCGACGTCAATCGCGCACATACAAATACGCGTTGACTGTCGTTGACGTTACAAGTAGATATAAAGAAGCAGAACCACTATCAACAAAGACAGCAAATGAAGTTGCATCTGCGTTTGAACGAATTTATAAACGTGGACCCAGACTACAAGGTCGTCTACGATGGCCACAGCTCCTACAGGTTGATCCTCGCAAGGAATTTCTTGGCGCAGTAACATCTCTGATGAAACATCACATCAAATCAGACGAGGACACACCGCAATTCATCGCGATCAGGCAATCGTTGAGCGATTTAATCGAACACTTGCTGAGCGATTGTTTAGATATCAGTATGCGCAGGAAATATCCCTAAATAAAGTTCAGAAAGACAAGAGATCTCATGAATGGGTTGCAAGACTACCAAGTGTGATAGCTGCGTTAAATAATGAAATTACTCGTGGAACTTCTATGAAACCCATCAATGCGATCACTACAAAACAAATACCAGTACAACGATGTGACCCTTTCTAAAAACAACCAGTTCTATGTATTGTGACTGTAAGATATTTATATGAACATGGTGAACTTGAAGGGGTACAAAAGAGCAACTGATCCTATTTGGAGTGTGACCACATAAAATGTGCCGCGTGGTAAGATCCACGCGTATGCCTGCAATTTACAGACAAGATTTAACTGCTCCTCAACGTCGATTTGTACGTTAACAGTTACAAATGATTCCTGAAAATACACAATTACCACCACCTTCACTTTTGTGAACTGGTTCCTCGACGTCGATTACACTCAGGACAGGTCAGCATCACATTTCGCGTGTATGGCCGAGACTACTGTTAATTCTATCCACGGTAAATTGTACGTCGCTAGGATACTTCCACAACATGACTGTGTTACAGCAAACACAGTGACCATTATGTTGTTATTTCAGTGTTATGATAAATTCAATATCAAGATTGGAGTCACGTTTACTTTTTTGTCAAATCGCAGATAACCAACTAATTTTTTCCATACCATATCATTACCATTGCTAGAAGTGGTTTCCTGAGTCGTTGTGCAGTCTATGATAACCCTCCGTAGCTGAGACATTCTTCTGACTCTCGGCACTGCTAGATAAACTAAAGTTGACCATTCGATCCGATCATCGACAATCCAGATATTTGTATCGGAAACAGTTAATCCTTGTGACGAATGAATGGTTATAGCATATCCTAGAATCCATTAAGAACAGGATTATATACCGATGGAGCCGATGAAAGGTTTGACATCTGTTTTTTTTTTATAATATATTTCCTTATATTCAAGGTCGGCGGATTTAGAATAACTAAGAATCTTTTCTCGTTTCATTCTCCATTCGCCCCATGATGCATCAGTGCCGATATATAATCGTTTTAGCAATCCTGTATCTTTAATTGATATAAAATGAGTCTCTAGCGACTCTAACCGTGGTATCAGGAAATCTGTTTATCATCGATAATAAGTTTATCGAAACGTACGCGAGCATTGAGAGATCTTAAATGAGTAAACGGTGGCGAGTAATCATCACTGTAGCCCACAACTGTACCTAATTTAGTTCAGTCCGACAAGTTAACATTACTTCGACTTACAAATATATTTTTCTCTCCTGTATCAGCAATTATGAAATCAAGTTAAGCATCGTCGACAATTAATCTTGTACAATGTCGTTTCTGATCATATGATACTCCTTGTGTAAATTTACCAGTTATTTTTCTGCCAAGATCTTTTGCAAGTTTATTTTCGAGATCGGTATCGTCCGGATTTTCATCAGGGGAATTTTTCTTCTGTTGTAGTAAACAAACTTGTTTCTGCGGACGATATGATATAATTGCTTCACTTACAACCAAAGATATCAATATTTTTACATCAAGCATAAATAAAACTACTGAAGCCCAACCGCATTCGTTAAAATGTTTTTCAAACCAAACAGCGATAACCGGATGAAGGTTTCTCGGTGCAGACTCGACTGACTCAATACATGCAAATCCAGTTAAGTCAAAATCTGGTAAAGGTCAATTTATCGCAACTCTGGTCATCTCGTGTGTTGGATGTCCAAATCTTTTGAAATACTCAGAACACTCACCCGCTCCAAGAAAACTTCAGGATACCATGCAACCATATCAACTGAGATAACATCCTTATAATCGTATTTAGTATTCCGCAATCCGCCGTGTCGGTATTCGATAAACTGCGTTGGACATCTTCAAGAAATTTCAACCGTGTTGGCCTCAATGAATTTTCCTTCTGAACACAGTGAGCAGCAACTGACGGGACGGTAAAACAATTACTGAGTAATAGTTCAAAAACATCAGTATCGTTTGTGTATTTCAACGCAAGGTTTTTTCATTTTGTTATAAAGAGATTTTGCACAGTAAATATATCCATTAGGCCATACAAACTGATCATAGTTCACAGATTCTGAACTTTGAAACAACCATACAGATACAGGGTCACTATTACTGATATTTCTGATAAAATCAAACATACCTCCGTCATCAAAATGAACAGTTTGATTTCGTGGAAATATTGTAACATCCATCTTCCACGCGTGTGTGTTATGATCAATGATCTCTATCGAAGCTCCATTTTTTATATTTCGATTTGTATAAAATATCTCCGGTCAGCGTCTTCACCCTTATTGGAAATCTTAATTTTTTTTCTCCAGCTCAGCAACGTCTTTGATAGACGCTCCGGTATATGTAACTGTTTCTGCCCACTCATTTATGTTTTTACTTCGTACATCTGTTTATCCGTTTCCTCGTTTCGCGTTTGTAAAGTGTTTTGTAACTCGCTCAGCTACACGATTCAAGCGAGAAATTTTCATCGGCAGGAGGTTATTAGCACTAGGTTTATCATTCAGCGGATATATCGCACAAACAACTACCGTCACAGGATATGCTCGCTCATAATAAGGTCTATCAATTTCAGTCAGTATTCCTGGTTTGGAATTTTTACTTAACGTGACAACATCTCCTGCTTGATGTAATCGAAAGGGGTCACATTTGTCATGGATAATCCAGATGTCATCAACCGCGGCGGTATGTACCGCTACAATAAATTTTATTCTAAGAATATATATTTGTTTGTCTAGGCAATTAATAACTCTCCTTGCTCGCTTGTCATTCATTGTAGCATTGACGTCTTGCATAATTCTGAATGTTGGCCACACATGAGCAGCACCATCATTGCGAAATTCTCTCTTGACTTCACGGATACGATTTATTAAAGTCTTATTCGTCAAATCAACCAGAGCTGACCACGGCAAGTCAGGGGTTATTCTGTCAAGATCGAATCTAACGTTATATGGTATACTCGCAGATAATCTGGCAAATTACTCCATTGTATAATTAAGGCAAATATATATTTAAACTATACTTTAATTTATAATATATAATGATTCAAGCAAATAATCATTGTAAGTGGTTGATGATTGGGTCTGCAACTCCTTGTAATCGGGATTGTGTAAATGAATTATGTACATATCACATGCAGAGCGTGCGACGAGAAAGTCAAGGACCAAAAAAGTGTTTGAAATGTAAAGTCGGAGTCAGGAGTAAAACTTAGTTGTGCGTAGAATGCGGCGGTAAAAAATCCTTGCTTTAAAAAGTTATTACGATCATAAAATAAGGCCGGCAACAGCGTTGCTGGTGACGAATCTTCGATTAAAAAAACGCTAAAGACTATCCCGCCAGATTTTCGTGACTGTGACAAAATCCTAGTAATAAAATAATAATTCAGCCAAAAAATATTTACCATATAAATGGAGCAAGGAGAAGTTGGGAAGCATCCTATCATCAAGAATTATGAGGCATCTCGTGCTGGTGTAATTAGGCACTATCGAATAAAAAAACAGTCGGTTGTGTTGATAATTGTTTTCTCGATTTACTGTTGTAAGAAAAGATACATTTGTCACAAATTTGTACATGAATGTTTTCACGGATTGAACAAAGATAGACGTGATTGATCACATCAACGGCAGATAACTTGATAATTCTTTGGATAATTTACGAGCTTTTCCACCAAGTCGGAATTGTAAATATGGAAATACTGGGAAACACAATATGTGTGCAAGATCAGTTAAATCTGTGAACGTGGAGACAGGCGAAAAAATAATATTTCAATCGACATATGCAACTGGCAAATATTTTGATATTTGCACGCATTCAATACACCATGTCGCAAATAATGCAACCAAGTCGGCATTTTCAAAGAAATACAAATAAAACATAAAATTTCAGTATATCCTGACAGACTACAAATCTACTTTGGCTCAATTCAATTGTATACTAGATGGAGGGATATAACTTTGTCTCCGGTAAAGTAATTATGATGGCTGCTGATTATGTTTTTAATGTTGTGGCTCACACTGTAATAGATAAGCCACGCCTCCTTGCATGTAATCCATGTATTTCCAGGTATAGATAGTTCCAGAATGACGTCTGGCAGATTTATGTGGTGTTTGGAAGTTGAAATAAAGTCATTAAATAATCCACACTGCAGAAACCGCAACTAAACAACACAAACTATTATTTGTGATTACAGTATGTCCTGTTAAAAATGGATCGCATGTAGGTTGCCCGTTATCCAAGTAAAATCGTGCTATAGGTAACTTCATAATAATGTCTGAAACATATAATAGTAAGAATGATCCGTGCGCGAGCGGTTAAGGTGGCAAAGATTCATACTCGACGCGTGGAGTTCGAATCCCCTGACTGAAAAATTTGTCCACAGTGGGCGATAATCGCATTTTCATTAATAATTGGGGGGGGGGCTTCTGCCTAAGGAGAAATTTAACGCAATAAAATTCACGTGCACTTTCCCACTTTATTGAATAACGTGGTGGGTGCTGTTTTGCACAGCCCGGGGTTTGATTTGAGGGGAGGTGTGCACAAAATTGAAAAACAGGAGCCCCCAAAATATAGACATTAGGAGTAACGAGTCCTCAGCTTCATGAAGGGTGCCCCATAAAAAGAGATTCAGAGAGAATGTCAGCCAGAGCCTCGTAAACGGTGCCCAATAAAAAGAACTGTCAGCCAGAGCCTCATTGAAGGGTACCCAATAATAATAACTGTTCGCCAGAATAAATCCTCAACGGCAAATACTGGCAAATGAGGACGGGACCCCATGAAACGGCAAATATTGGCAAATGAAAGGACCCCATGGAGCGGCAAATTCCTCATCATTCTTACTATTTTTTTTGTTTTTATTTTAAACAAATATTTATTATATAATGAATTCCTATAATATTAATGCAATTATTTCTGCGATTAAAAATTTACATAAAGATGATATAAACTTTCTGACCATTTGGATCCTGAAAAAATCACAAATGATTTTGAAATATTACAGGAACGGAAATACGACGGAAGATACACACTAGCAGCCGAATACAAGTTTATTAAATTACTCCAACAAGCGATGAAACGATCGTTACATTATGTCGATGCTGATAAAAACATCCGTAAATTCGTTTCACTTGCATAGGCGATTGAGAAAGTTAGATCAGTTATCACGCGAATACGAAACAAAAAAGATTGTGAGTTCACGTGTAAGACAATTGAAAAAAATTATGTACGATTGTGAACACCCTGACGGAGTCTTTGACTTAATCCCTCACAGAGTCCTCGACGAAATTGAAGAAGGATTGTGAAAGCGGTGACAACGTCACTGGTGAAAAGTTATAACGGATTCTTAACAATCAAATAATATTTATTTTTATTCTGATTATAATATTTATTAAGATTATAATATTTCGATTCCGATTCTAATATTTATTTTTTTCCATCAATTGCGAAATTTTTATTATATCGATTACATCATCGAGAATCTTACTACGAAGTTTGTTTAGACAATAATAACACACCATAAATTGTTGTGCATGATTTAGTTTTTTCTATTTCGGCGATTATTCCATCCATTATATTCATTTGTATGTTTTAATTTGAGAAAATATATATAATAGTTATTCCAACCAAAATAGCTTTGGTGACAATTTCATTTACTTGTCGTCATAGTGACTTTCTGGATCTGGTTGAGGTCCAACATTATTTTTTGGCCATATCTTTTATTTGTTCTGGAGTTTTCCTACGGTAAGTTGTTATTTAGTGGGTATCTATCCGCGGTTGCAAATTCTGATTCGCATTCAGATGTATTTTTTATTTTATTTTATTCTGATTATAATTTTACAAAAATCAGTCATGTCAGGATCTCACATACAAGCTTATTGTTAAAACTTCATTTCTTAACTTAAGCAAGTGTCCAATTTGGTCAGTAAGTCTGAAATGTATCCATGATAATAGTGGATTATGACACAGTAGATAAACCGGATTGACAGGCACTGATACAATTAAAAATGGGGGGGACCTTCGGGGTGAATGAATATAAAATATATCCTTGCTGTGTTTATCTGGATTTTTCAAGATCTACTAGATAGCTGCCATCGATTGCATCACATACAAGATTGTTGGTGTGATATTGACAATACTTGGTGATATATGACGACCACCGTCGTCTGGATCATTGCTATATTTGAGAATATTCGGAGGAGGGGATATTTATTTCCATGCTGCAATAATTTTGGGATAGCATTCATCGATGATATCATTGACGGTTTTCTTTAGTTCGTCGGTGTTGAATCTTGGTATCAGGAATATTTGTATATCTTTCTCCTCTATTCCATAATATGTAGCAAATAATTGTTGAATTTCTGCTACGTCTGTAACAACTGATTTAATAATAACCATATAAGCATACTCAAGTTCTGATTCAACCTGATTTAGATGTACCATTTTAATGACCAGATTTTTTTCGATTGTCGTTGGGATACTCTTGCACGTAGTTTTGAAATAATTGATGCTCACTTTAATTAAATCCGCGAATAAATCAATAAACTGTTCGTCGATAAATAAATTATGGGTTTTGTGATCAATATCAAATGCTGCTCTTGCTAATCTAGGAATTTTTTTACCATCAAAATCAACATAAACAGGTTTTATAAATCCTGTTTATATATCCCTTGGCTCCATCCATCTCCAAGGGTCAGTTTTTCGATAATTGGGAAGTGTGTTGTTGTAAATTATTCGTTTATCTGAAACGTAATCAGATCGTTGAGGTTCTGCCAGTCCCTGATGAACAGGTGCTATCTCTGGCCATCCTAACACAGTTCGGATCGACGACTGATATATATCTACGGCGTAGTCGGGTATCGGTATTTCTATCGCGGCTGATAATGTTGGCTCATGAACCGTGATAGCGATTTTGGATTTTTTTTCCTGTGATAGATTTAATCCTGCGTTGGAATTCACTATTGATCTGTTCTATCTGATAACTGCCCGTAGGAATACCAACAACTTGCCAATCGGGGTCTCCATCAGATTTATTTTTATACCAAAACACTAACGAGTTATTTGCTTGCAACCCATCGAATGACTGTGATCTAATATTTGGCCAGCTGTAATATACTCGCAATTGTGCTAATGCTATTTTCTTGACTGGAATTACTGTTGGAAAGCTAATGTCAAACTCAGGATTGGTTGAGCTCGCTGATATCATCGTGGTTGTTGGCGGTGTTGTATTAGCGACGATTTGTTCTAGCAATTCTTGTGACATTATTTTTTACTTTCTGATTTAAATCAGGAATCTTTGTCAGGAGACGGCGGTGTCTGCCGCTGGGTTTGGTTTCCAGTTACTTCATAATATACCTTAATCATTTCTGCGAATTCTTGATCTGATATTATTCCATCGTTGAGCCCTGATGATATATTCAATGATAACTTGGCGTGTGCGTGTGTTGTCGCTGATAGCAACGTTGTATATTCCTGTAATGTATTAGCGGAGCACGTGGATATCTTTCTTGCGATGACATTAAGAATACCAGCAACATTAGTTACAGCTGCAACACGAATTCCTATTACTGGTGCTATTATGTATGTGGCTGATAATGATCCGATTATAGCTGCTGTTTCAGCGACTACGGCAGATACAGAATATACAATTATGTCAGTGACAACGATACGTGTGCGATTTTTTTTTTTGGGGGGGGTTGTTTTGTTTTGTTTTACTGTATATTCATCAATGATATTTTTCAGTCGGGTCTGCAACAAACACACTTGTTCGTATTTGTAATGTTGCGCTGCAACAACGTCAATCAATTCGTTCATTATATAATTATATTAGGTGGTAGTTTAGTGACTAATTCAAGACACCAATAATACAACAAGCCTAGGCCCTTTTCTTCGGATTCCACCTCGAATGTTTCCTCGTCGTTTTGATCCAGTATTGCTAACACATATCTAGAGGATCCACTAACTGGATAACGACGCAGTGCAAATGTGGTAGATATTTTAAATGTTGTAGTGCCGAGTACTGAGAATCTGTATATACCGGTAACCAAAGCGAGATGTTTGATGGATTTATTGAGTGGTTCCCATATTGCTCATCCAGACGCTACTGCATAATACATCTCTGGTAATCTTTTTGATTTCGGACAGTTTAAAGTCGATGACTGCTGAACTTCCAAAAAGTCATTAATAGCTCTATTTGTGTTTCTACGAAAATTTACAAACGCGGCAACTTGAGTAAGATATCTAGATCTAATTGCGGTCATTCCATCTTTGATTGTCATTAACGAGGTCATCATCGGGATGTTGCTATTGCCGACGTATTTCTTCGTTGGGCGTCATCATTTGATTCTGGTTCTTTAAGACCAGCAATTTTATTATTAGCCATATTGAGAGAACTAGTAATAGTATCACCGGCGGATAGTAAATGATGATTGATCTCAGTTCTGATTTTGTTATTGTTGCTGGCTACGTATCTTTATGCTTTTGGTTCACTCACATTGATAATTGTATTTCTACTCATGCTGAGATCGCCATTCATAATATCTCCAATTCTTCTGATGCGTCCAGCAATCTCTCCCATGAGTGTCAAAACTGATTCATCTGAATTTTTAATTTTGCCGGTTTTAGTAAACACCACTAAGTTATATTCTGTTGCATCTGGGATCCGCAGAATAATATCTGTCAACGGGATATCGCTCGTCTTTAATCCTCCTTGCTGATCCTGAAAAACAACAACTTCATTTTGGTCTACATCTACGAGACGCAAAAGATTAGCGAGCTTATCCTTGACTTGGTCAAGTGTTGCATACTTAGATAATTCACTTGGGCTTGCCCTTAGCAGATATTCCGTAAATATCTACCATTGTATATTCACTGAGGCCTGATTAAAACGATGGTGGACGGCACGACTTTATGAGGCGGTGTCGTTGACGATGACACAGCGTAAAGTACAGTAGTTATTGGCGGATCAGTTATTGTCTGTGTTGGTAATGTTGAATACCATACGGGAGTGTTTTGAAGTCCGTCAATATATTTTAAAAATTCTTTTGGTGGCGCCAACACATACGAATCGAAATAAACAACACCACGTGGATCAATCGCGTACGCAACCCAATGAGTACCTGGAACCAGAACTTCCATCGTGATTTATGATACAGTTTCAAAACGGTTTGGTTGTTTTGGTAATTGAACATGCATAAAAATACCTCTGAAGTTTTTGATGTTTAATTTTTAGCAGTATCAAGTATATCAAAATTAGACATGGAAAGTATCAACGATGTGTCCCGCGCAGTCTTAAACCTTTCCCCGCGCTCTGACCTTACCACGAATGAGGGGTTTCTGGAAGTCTTAGACCAAATCCGTGAAGGGACCGACCTTTTTTTTGGAAGCATTTAGTTCTTGACCTGTTGCTTTCTTTAATGCCATCGCAGCGGCAATTCGAACAGCACCAAGCGCAGCTGCTTTTTCAACTGCTGGGGTAGCAGAGGCTATTAACTCTGCTACAGCTGCAAGAAGTGGAAATATACCACCCGTCTTGGCAATGTCTTTAATGTCACCCACAGAAAGATTAAGTCGTACACCGGTCGCTGATCGTTTGGCGTCATTGAAGTGCCTGAGTTGACGTTCTCTCAGTGATACTTTATTTGAACCACCTGCGATCTGTGCTGATTTAAGTAATATTTTTATTCTAGAATTCTTCTTTGATGCTGATTGTAGCTTTTTAATCTGACCAGGAGTCAGACTGACACTAACATGATAATATGACATTATAATATCATGAGCGATTTAATTACATGTTTTCCACTGGGGCATCAATGACTTTCATTCGTCCACCAACACCTTCAAGCAGCATTGTTTTGTCTGAGAGTATAACAGCAATTGCTCTATACCCACCAGCGGGTAGTCGTGCTACACGAGCTCGGAAGTGTATGTCAACGACTGATTGTCTGAACAAATCCAAGTGTTCCAGTGAGAAATATAGATTGGATATAATATTGTGAAATCCCGCTGAGATATCTGCAAACCAGAATCCACATTCTGATCACGCCCCATGAATGTCATCAACCGATGATAAGCACGTGCAACAAGATTATTCTCAAAATTCAGCAACACTTCTTCAGAAGGTTCATGATCTCCATTTATCCTCAAAGAAACTTCACTAACCTCAAGCGTGTCAAACACCATTGAATTTCGTTCCTTCGAATCTACTCTGGTATTTTCCTGAAATGCGATGAATATATGTCGTGGTGCTGACACTCCCTGCTGTGATGTTGTGATGCTATCTGCCATGTGAATAACCCAGCAACAATACTTTGAATACTGTCTATGGTCATCGTCAACCATGATAATGTTGATTTACCACCTTGAGCCACAAAAGAGAGAAACCGTTGTTTTTCGGAAAGTGATGGCATCCACAACGAAAGTTTTGTTAGTATTACTTTATTTGCGTCAACGCCAGCAGCATGCCATATTTCATCATTGTCGGTGGCTTTTCTAACAAGTACCACGGTGTGTTTAGCGCCAAATATTACTGTTCTAACATTTCTACAGAATCCAAATATATGTGATAGTGGAATCACACATGAACATTCTTCATCGCCGTTCAACTTTGATTGACGTGATGCGAATCCCAAGATGGAATTTTCATTCACTGATGCAAATTCAGTTCCAGCTGCATTTAATGTTACGTTTCTGCTTTCCGGATGATCAGTTGTATCCTTTGCAAACATCATTGATGGGACCAGCTGATCTCGAGAAACCATCCCTGTATCTTGCAAGGCCAATTATCGTCGTGGCAACGTCGACGGTTTTCAGGCATGATTCAATATTTCGTCCGTCGATGATATACATGGCACTGTCAAATAACGCCATGACGCCATTATTAACAAAACCAACTCGATCACCAATTCCGTACGCTATATCATCTGCTTTCAAAAGTCTACCTTTGATCTCATTGAATGCCTCAGCGGGCAAGAAACATCTACTAGTATCCTGAACTTGCAGATCTATTCTTCATCGTACGTTAGGTACACGTGTGTCATAAGAATAGTACTGATAATCACGTACCGATTCATCTTTGAGAACCGGTACATCCATGTCAAATGCTGGATAAGATACACGTTTAAACATCTTTATTATTAATTCATTATCTCCTAACACGAAGACCACTTCCTGCTATTAGACTACCAGTTATATTTTTTCTTTTTCTGACAGGGGTACACCAGCCAACTCTGCTAGTTTTTTATTTGCTGCTTGATTTATTATTAGCTAACATTTGCTGGCATAACTTTTACTGGCTGAGGTCGGACCGCTTGCGGTCTTCGTGTTAAACGTGCTAGTCTGTCCTTGATTGCTGAGAATGCTTTGCTAGCAACATCACCACAGGACAAATACCTTTATCACGAACAAGGTCAATAGCTTTCATTCCCAGCTGCTTTGCATTCGGTATTGCTTCTTGAGGCTATCCTTCTGAGTAGACCCTGAACAACATCACCGAGTCCATCTCCGTAGATCGCTTTGTATGTTTGTACTCGCGAACTTATCGCACTGACCATTACAGGTCCACGTTAAGCATTATGTATGATTATTTTATTTTATTCTTGTCACTGATCTAATTGCATCAATCATCAATGATTTCATCGTCGCGGTAATCATCAGCGATTTCATCAAAGAGGATAGATACATATTAAAATCAATGATACCGCCTGTAAATAAACTCTGACAAATAGCAGCTGCTTCATTAATGATTTCTGGGGAATTATTGCCAGCTCGTTTTCCGCCAATCAGAATTTCTAGTCTATCAACATCGGCAAGGACGTTATTGGGACAAAATTTATCGGTCAACGGATTGGTTTTTACAATGCCAGGGGCAAACCTTTTTCCGGAATTTTGTCTGATTGTTGTAATACTGACTGTGGTTTTTGTTGTTGTAACCGCATAAGATAATTATTTATTCCATCATTAAATACAATAAATTTTGTATCAATATTTCGGGTCTGATCAACTCCGTAGTGTACGCAAAATATCCATTTGTGCCAGACTTCACGACCTACATTATCATTATATCTGCTATCAAAACAGTGCACGGCAAACGCAGGTAATTTTTCCACTTCAAGTTTTTATAAAGACAATACTTTCTTTGGGAAATTTATCATTCACTTCAGTTTTGACTCTTGCTTGTTCTGGTTCTGGTTCTGATTCTGGTTCTGGTATAAGATTCTTCATATCGGCTACTTCAGAACAAAACTGGTCAATACCCTCAAGTATCTCTTGTGTTTCTGGTTGATAGGTAGCAGCAGCTATTTCACCTGGAAGTTCTCTTAAGATCTTGTTTGTTTAGTTCTTTTTGCAATTTTTCCTGTTGCTTCAGCGGTTTGCTCTAACGTGGGAAGAAGACCATTGATAGCCTTAGTAACTCTTTCGGTTGCCTCTGTAACTCTTTCGGTAGCCTTTGTAACCGGTTTAAATATCTCTGCACCTTCTGTAAATTCCAGCTGAGACTCCTGACGCATTTGTAGTTGTTGCTTGACAGAATCACGGACTGGAAGATATTTTTAATGGCTTCTAGTCATTGTCAAGCTAGTTTAGATGTGTGAGATTCCATGCTTAGTGTAATTATTGATATAATAATTTAATTACGCCACGCAGCAGCAGCGAGGGTGACGACAAACATTTAGTGCCCGGGTAGGTAAACGAGAACACCAAAGATAAAATAACCCAATTAGAAATCTCGGTCGGTTAGAGACCTCGGTGACCTTGTATTTTCGTTTTCGTAGGAAGCTTTATTTTCAAAAAAGGACTTCTCTATAAATTGAGGGGTTGTCATAAAAATATTTGTCGGAATCACTATCCGCTCATTTTTCGTAGGAAGCTTTATTTTCGAGAAATAACCCTCCTAAAGTTTGTAGGATTCACCCTTCCTGCTGCAGCATTATACATTGTTACACATCATTGAACTGTTGTATAAAATAGGAAAACAAAATGCCAGATATGTAAAGATTGTGCAGAACTTCTATCCTCATGGTATTATAGAGGCAGAAACTGAATGATAAGAATAATCAGCTAAGAATTATATGTTCAACTGCGGATAAAGACAGTTAATAGACGTTCGATATATTAGTACAAGAAAAGTAAATTTTGTCTATGACGTGTGATCATTCTTCAACACGGTAATTATTTTAATTGTACCAAAGGAATGCAAGTAAAACAATTTAATTCGATATGTGACAATGTTAGAATTTCACTGACAAGCGATTGAATTTTCTTCATGTAAAATGATAAATAAGGTCATCTGTGACATATACATTTGGCATAAAGGATAATTCATTGACTACTGAAAAGGTTATTTTCTTGGTAACAAGACGGCATTGACATCCGATTGTGGAAGTGTCAAATTATGCTGTCATATGATACAATTTATGTATTAGCCAATAAAGATGAGTCAATAAGGCTGGACGTACTTCTTTCTACAGGAACGTAACCACCTTACATATAAGGATCTAGTGAGATTTAACCAAGCCAAGTGAAAATAGGTAATATGTGATGTGGATGATTATTACAACACCATTACTACAGAGCTTCTTTCCACAGTACAACATTCAATACAGCATGTTATTATTAAAACACAATATTCTACAGAGCTTCTTTCCACAGTACAACATTCAATAAAGCATGTTATTATTAAAACACCACATACTACAGAGCTTCTTTCCACAGTACAACATTCAATAAAGCATGTTAATTCAGCTAAGCATTTTAAGACTATGAGATTAGAGAGATGGCGAACAAGTTATATCAACGTTTGAAAACTGCAGAACATATTCACAAGTAACATCGGAATACGTTATTGGTGATATTTTATCTTACCGAGCAATGTGGTTAGGGAAATATTATAATTTATGATATGATAACAATGTAAAGAACTCCAATGATTCAGAAAATTATATTCAAACTGCACTATCAATCTTGGTCTATCGTTTGATGAGCCATATGTGGCAGTATGGCAAGAAATATTGAAGAAGACAGAATAGAAGGCTAATGAGAAAATATTATGTAGTAAAGAAAGATTGTCATTCATTTTATCCTCTCCGCGCAAAATAAGGGATTAACACGGCTAAAAAAAATAGCATAAGAAAACTACTTATCATATGTAAAACAAGGTGAAGAAGCCAGTGCAAATTACAATTCCTTAGCATCCCTTAAGGATAATGCAAAAACACATTAGGATAAACAAAAACAACAATTACATAATTGATCAAAAATAATGATTACTACTCCGATGTCCCTGTTGCCTAATTTCTGTGTATAAACATTGCAGCTTTTATCCTTAGATAAATAACCGAAATGATACCAATTCCTTCGTCGTCGAAAGTGCATTGTTAGAGCAGCACCGTTACATCTCACCGTTCCAAGGTCTAGAATTGAAAGAGTTTCAAGTGCTCTGGGTATAGCAACGTTGGAATGGAAACAGTCTCAAGTGCTACGGGTATACGAGGTCAGAATGGAAACAGTTTCAATGGCAATAGCTATAAAAGAATGGAGCAGCAGAGGGGGTGAACAGACCATTTTGCTTGAGACATTATTTATGAAAAATAAGCCTTTCTACGAAAAGGAAATCTTAAGGTCAGCGACGTTAAACCACAACCTCTAACTGACGTGAGATTTCTTAGGGTTAGATTATCCCGTTACTTTATCTCTGACTTTTGGTTTTTTTATGGTGTGTTTATTGTACGTGTTGGTCACTCAACGTTGGTCGTTCACCCCCTCTGCTGCTGTAAATTAAACAGCAATTATAGATATTATCAATAATGATTGGAGAACCACACTCAGCTAGATTAGCTCGAGAGCGACTACAGGCAATCAAAAAATATTTACCCGTCCGTGATTTAGTCAAACAACAACTACAAGCTAGTCAGGAAAGGTACAGAACAATTATTTAAACCGATTGTCAAACCAACAAAGAAAATTGTTACAGCAACTGAGGCAGCACAAAGAGCTCTTGAACCATGACCTGTTGATATTGCTGGCCTTGTTCAAGCAGCTCAACCACAACCACAATCACCACCACAACCACAACCACAACCACAACAACCTAAACCAAGAACTAAGATAACAGATAAATTTACGCCTGAATTTATCGCTGCTATCAGGGATTTAAAAAAATTAATTTATATTGCCGCGTTTGGATATTATGAAAGACAAAAATATGTAAAACCAGAATATGTTAAATCTCTAAGCTCTGCCAATTGGATTAGGGATGTATGTCGCATCTATAATGATATTCCAGAAATTAGATATGATGAAGATATTATTAATTATAATAGATTTGATGAGGCTGTACACAGACATATAGAAAGCGAAAGAGCTAAACAATTTAAATTACAGAAACCAGTAAAAACACTTGGAGAACAAGTTCAACAATTTCCACAATCACTTCGTGATTATCCACAGTCACAATTAGTATCACCACTACCATCACCACAACGATCACCACGATTACTACCACCACTACCACAACAATCTGAACCATCACCACAACGATCACAACAATTTCAAGAAATGATGAAACTACTTCAATCACCACGACGACCAGTTAGAACAACAGAGGAAGAATATCAAGATCCTGGTGCAACTGGAAGTGATTTAGGAAGTGGCTTTATTACTTGTCCCAATAACGTCCTTGCTGATGTTGATCGACTAGAAATTCTCATTGGAGGAAAAAAACGAGCTGGCAATAATTCCCCAGAAATCATTAATGAAGCAGCTGATATTTGTAAACGATTATTTACAGGTGGTGTTATGGATATTAATGTATATCGGTCCCTCATTAATGAAATCGCCGATGATTATTACAGTGACTAAGTATGTAATTAGATGCAATTAGTGATAAAATCACTTAATAATAATATGATCGTACACAATACTCATAGACCAACCATGGTCAGGGCAATAAATTCACGATTACCCGTATACAAAACGACCTACGGAGATGGACTAGGTGATGTTGTTCAAGGTCTATTTAGAGGGATAGCCCCAAAAGCAATACCGCTTGCAAAGCAATTAGGAATGAAAGCTATTGACGATGTTCGTGAAAAAGCTATTGGCGCTGTTGGTGATGTTGCTAGCAAAGCATTCTCAGCGATCAAGGATAGACTAGCGCGATTAATACGACGAAAACCTCAGCCAGTGAAACTAGCCAGCACTGAAGTGATGCCTGCAAATGTCAGTAAAATAATAAATCAAGCTGCTAATCAGAAACTAGCAGAGTTGGCTACCAACACTAATGTTGGTTTAGAAAAAGAATAAAATATAACTGCTAGTCTGGTAGCAGGAAGCGGTCTTCGTGTTAGACGAAGACGATAATAATAAAGATGTTCAAGCGTATATCTGATCCCGCGTTTGACATGGATGCACCAGTTTTAAAAGATGAATCTGTGCGCGATTATCAATATTATTCTTATGACGCACGTGTACCTGACGAGCGTGGAAGAATTGAGATACAAGTTCAAGATACAAGCAGATACTTCTTACCCGCTGAAGCATTTATCGAAGTAGAAGGTGAGATTATAAAAACAGATAATACTCCATACAACGCTGATGTTAGAGTTGGTTTTGTTGATAATGGCATCATGGCGTTATTTAAAAGTGCAGCATATGTCATTGATTCACGAGAGATTGAGATCTGTCATGAAAACGTCGACGTTGCCACGACGATACTTGGTCTTGCGCGATATAGTGATGATTATTCAAGATCAGCTGGTCCATCAATGATGTTTGTAAAGGATACTTCTGACCACCCTGACAACAGACAATATGATATAAGACGACCAAGAAACTTCGCCGGCGCCGCTGATGCTGATGTAAATCCGGTGGTTCATGGTGCTAATCCAGAATTTAACTTAGGATTTACAGCACGTCGATCAATGTTACAACGAAATAGAAGAGCGTTTTCATGTGCAATTCCATTATCACATATATTTGGATTTTGTAGAAATGTTAGAAAAGTTATTTTTGGAGCCAAACACACAGTTGTACTTGTGCGAAAAGCTACTGATGATGATGCAATATGGCGACCTATTGGTGATGCTGGTAAAGTAATTCTGACAAAACTTTCTCTGTGGATGCCAGTAATGACTCCAACAATACCTGAAGAAGAACATTTACTTTCTTTTATGAGCCAAGGTGGTAAATCGATGCTATCATGGTTGATAATGACCACAGATTCTATCCAGAGTAACATTAATGGTTTATTTACTTGTCAAATAACTTCTCAGCAAGGTATTTCTGCACCGCGATATATATTTATTGCATTACAAGATGCTGCACGGGTAAACTCACAAAATCGAAGCATAATGATATTTGATCAGCTCGGTGTTTCTGAGGTTTCTTTAAGGATAAACGGACATCAAGAACCATCCGAGGATATTTTGTTAAATTTTGAGTTAAATCATGTAGCATGTGTATATCATCGATTAATGACATTCATGGGACGTGATCAGAACATCGATTCTGGTTTACAAATATCACAGTTAGATTTTACAACATTATATCCGATTTATTACTTTTCGCTGGAACATTTAGATTTAACCAGACAATCAGTCGTTGACATATATTTTCGAGCTCGCGTAAACCGAGGAGCTATTGCTGATTACAGAGCTGTCGCTGTCATACTCGGCGATAAATCGATGTTGCTTGAAGGTGTTGGTGGACGAATGAGAGTTATTGATGCCCCAGTAGAAAACATGTAATTAGATCACTCATAATAATTATAAATGTCACATCTAGTTAATGTCAGTCTGATTCCTGGTCAGATTAAAAAGCTACAATCATCATCAAAAAATAATTGTGCGGCAAAACTATCATTAAAGCGAGAACAAATCGCGAGTGGTCCGAATAAGCTATCATTATCAGAACGCCAGCATAAGCATTTCAATGAAGCAAAAAAGCTAAACAAAGGTATAAAACTTAATCTTTCTGCGAGTGTCATTAAAGACATCGTTAAAACGGGTGGTATATTTCCATTTCTTGCCGCGTTACCAGCAATAATAGCCGCTGCGGCCCCAGCTGTTGCAAAAGCAGCTGCATTAGGCGCTGTTGGAACAGCTGCTGGAATGGCGTTAAAGAAAGCAACGGGTCAAGGAATTATGCACGCAGAAAACTTAAAAAAAGATCACAGGCAATACAACGGGGAAGACGTCTAAGAGCACCAAACGTTCCACAGCCGGGCCGTCTAAGATTATCAGGCCCGGCATACGGTCGCGGTCTAAGATTGCCAGGGACCCCGCATTCATGGTACGGAAAAGGTCTAAGACTGCCCCGGTAACTTCGTCATCGAATTCGATGATTTTCCCTATGTCCAATTTTGATTTACTTAATGCCGCTAAGCAACTGAATATAAAAAACTTTAGAGGAGTTTTTATGCAATTACCTACCATTGCAATGCAACATGAAACTGGTATTATTAATCTCGCTAAAAACTCTGGTTCAGGCACTCATTCGGTGGCGTATGCAATTGATCCACGTGGAATTATTTATTTTGATTGGTATGGACTGGCACCACCAAAAGAATTTTTAAAGTATGTAAGTACTGCTCAAAATTCGATGCGTTCTAAGATCTGGTATTCAACATTACCAACACAAAAATTAACTGATCCACCGATATGTGGTCGAGAAGTACTCGCTGTACTTGATGCTGTATCAAAATCAACAACACCACCTCATAAAGTCGTGCATGAATATACCACATTGTCACACTTAAACAGATATCAGTAAATATAATGGTAGATATTTATGGAAGATCTTCTCGCAAAGCTCAGCAGCAAGTAGATTTATCTAAATACGCAACTCTTGATCAGCTCAGAAATGAAATCGATGATTTATTAAATATCACAAGTGTGGATCAAAATGAAGTCGTTGTTTTTAAGGATAAACAAGGACGATTAAAAACGAGTAATATACAACTGTTAGATGTTCTTATACGAATTCACACCGCGGTTATTAATAATAGCGTTATTTTTTCTGTTCAAGGTAAAATACAAGATTCCGGTAAGTCAGTTAACGATTTTATCAAGCGAGCTGGTGATTCATTCACCGGTACCATTATTATGAATCGAAATAAAATTATAGACCTTGGAAACCCAGCCGCAGATACAGATGCAGCAACAAAAAAATACGTCGATGATCAAGAATCTAAGTACGTATTAGTCAACGGTGGTATAATGCGTGCATTTCTCAACATGAATAATAATGGTATTAATAATCTTAGAACACCAGAATCAGATTTCGACGCTGCAACGAAGAAATATGTAGACGATAAGGAAATTCCTATGACAACTTCGTTAGCTACACTCAATAATGAAATGACTACAATCAATACTAATTTTACTAATCACGTACAAACTTTCTTAAATTTTCGTAGAAACATAAACAGATCTATTAATGATTTTTTTGGAACTCCACCAACTGTTGATATCAAACTCTCCGATATTAACACGAAACTCAAAGATATTGTCAGTGGAATAACTAGTATTGTTCAAAAAACTAATCTGATTAAAATTCCTCACAATCAGATCGTCAATGTGGTATACACAGTAGCATCAGGATCAACAACATGGACACCGCAAAATAAAACTCTCGAACATACCGCAGAAGTAAATAAGTTATACAGGCTATCCCTGTACGGTTTGGAAATTACTGCGGCCACTTCATCATCACCGAACGTATATCATAATCCTCTGCTGGTGATGCTAACCAAGGACATCAAAGAAACGTTCACGTTGACATCAACGGAAATGCCCCCGAGACGTTACTGGTGGTGCCTGGAATTCGTAGCTGAAGCTTAATTAAATGACGTTGTTAGTATAATGAATCGAGTGACGGATTCACTTATCGACGTTCAACGTCACAGATACGCTCAAGTATGTGAGTGTCAAATCAAACTAAAAAATATCATCGACGATTATACAGTAAAAGTAAAAAAATATCGCAGACGTATGGTTGTTATTGATATAATTGTTTACTCAGTTTCCGCTGTTGTTGCTGGAACCGGATTATTATTATCAACGATAACAATGACAGCACCTGCAGTTGTAACAATTGTCGTTTCAACGGCAACAACATGCGCAGGCATTCTTAATATTATCACTTAAAAGATATCTACGTGTACAAATGATAAATTACAAGAGTATATAACAAAACTAACCACAGCAACAACATCTTATTCTAAACTATCATCGTATCTTTCTGCGTACCTCAGCGATGGTAAAATATCTGACGATGAGTTCGCAACGATAATGAAAACCTACGATGAAGCATTTAGAATGGAACGCAACGCATTCTCTAGCGATTCTAGTGAAAAAGTAACTTGTGATAAGAATGAAGGATGAATTCATGAGATTGCGTTCTATTAAATAACGGAGTATTTTAAATAATGTCAGCGTTAAGACTATTACAACAGATCGTCACTAATACAACGCCGTCAAAAACTACTATGATATCATTAAGTTCGACCAATCCTGAATTTAGCGTTAACTTTCCAACTGCAATTCCAGCAAGTGAAATAGCATTAGCGCAATTACGAGTTTATCATAGCTGGCCAAATATCAGGTCAAAATCGTTTGGTGGACTACCAGCAAACAATTCACTGGTATTTGCAAATAAGAATAAACCTGATGGAACTCCTGATTGGCAAGTTGTTGGAATTTCAACGGGCAGTTATCAAATAGAACAGATTAATGATGAGTTCCAACGCAGAATTAAATCTATTACAGGAAAAGAATCCAAAATAGCAATCACTGTTTATGAACCAACATTATCAGAGGCGATTGAAATAAATTCCCCTGATTATGTTGTAGATATTTATCAAACTTCCATCAGATCAGCGTTAGGATGGCTTGATGTTCCCCCAGACCAAAGGTCAAATGGAATTCCAGAACCAACCAAAAATGAATTTAAAACAAGCGAAAAAAGATTCATTAAAGGTCTAGAATATCGAAATAACTATCCATGGCACCGTTTAAAATTTGAATTAGATCCAAGCAGCAATCAACATTACTTCACCGATTTTGACGGTCAAAGGATCCCTAAGATAAGTAGATCACCATTTAATATTATCATCGTAGACGCCAGGACACGGACTACTAGAGATATTGTTGATGAAAAATATTTTAAAGAACTTTTTAATGTTCTTAAGCCTGAATACGATAAAAAACTTAATGATTTAAGAAGTTTATTTATTTCATTATCTCAACATTATGACGATGGTGTAAAAAAATCAGATAATCGAAACAATAAAACATTTAAATGGGATCTTATTTGATTTATATATCGCTAATCGAAGTATTATAAACGTTGCGACTGAAGTCAATGGAAATATTTTCTCAGATAAAAAACTTAAGCAATTATTTCTTGATCATTACAAAATAACAGAAAAAGATTTACAAACATTTATAATACCAGATTTAAATAACGCTGAAATAAAAAAACAACTCAACGATGTCATTGATGAATATTTCCCTAAAGTATTTGCAGCGTGGATAAAAATAACCCCACCACCGGTTATTCTTAAATATAATAATGATCCATACGGTGGAGGCCGTCATATCTCACCTGGTATTGTTAATATAACATCAACGATCGCAGTCAATCTAGTATGTGATGTAATTGATGACAGATATCAAGTAGATCTTTCAAAGTCTAGCCAGGCCCAGCAAGGCTACATATTATATTCATTTAGCCCTCAAGCGCCCCCCGGGGTGGTTAATTGTATCTGAACCAATAAACCCCGTTTATCTACGTGTACATAATCCGTTATTATCAAGAATACATTTCAAACTTACAGACCAAATAGGACGTATTTTGGATTTGCAGAATGAAACTTTAAGTATAAATCTGTATGTGAGATCATGGAGCGTTTTATCACAATGAGTCATCGTAAAACAAAAAAAAAAAAAATATCCGAATCGGATCAGAATAGTTTTTTTTTTTTACTGGGTTAAATCGTAATTATTATAAGTAAATAACCTGTATACTTACCAGGGATTTTGTTTAGCCATTATCACATTAACTCCACCTTCACTTTCATTTTCACAATGCTCTCTTAATTGTCTTATACGAAGGTTCACAATCTTTTTCTGTTCGTATTCATGAGATAATTCTAACTTAATTTTGTCAATAGCGTTTGAGAGAGATACAAGCAGCTTTACCTGATTATCTGTAACTGCTGCCAGCGACTGTAACATTGCCAGCTGGATAAACTTCATGAATTTATAATCAGATGGTAAAGTGTACCTGTTCTCTAATCTCCGTTGTTCTAATGATTCAAAGTCAGACAGAATTTTTTCAGGATTAAGATTATCAGATATATTTACACCGTTATGTTGTAATATTTTAATCGCAGAAATAATAACATTAATATTTTCAGAATTCATTATATTATTCGTGTTTGTTTAATATAAAAATAAAATCAGAATAAAATAAAAATAATAGTCCCTAAGGACTGTTTCAAGATGATTATATACACATGATTATGATTATATACGCATGATTATATACACATGATTATATACATATTATTATATACACATGATTATGATTATATACACATGATTATATACACATGATTATATACACATTATTATATACATATTATTATATACACATGATTATGATTATATACACATGATTATATACATATGATTATTATATACATATGATTATATCTTAATTAAGGACAACACAAAACACAGAATCTTAATTACAGTAGCGTATTTACAGCAAGCATATTTACAGCACAGTTTTATGCAACCCCATGTGAAACCCCTAGGTTAGCATACTAGCAAGTTCAGAGGTTTATATAAACTTATCTTATGAACGCATTCGCATAGACACACCCCCAGTGAATTCCTAATCGAAACGAAATATTAGAAATTCAGAGAGCTGTCTAGGCATTGCGATTTTATGTAACTCCTTAAATCAAGCATATTTACAGTAACGTACTTACAGTAACGTATTTACAGCAAGCATATTTACAGCAATTATATACAAGGTTTTGTTGTGGACGGCACAGTTACATATAAACTTAATTCTAAGAACGTTAACTCTAGGACAACACAGTTACATATAAATTTAACTAACTTATCTTAGGGCCTTCTCTACGTTTCAATAGAAACTTGCACACTCCCCCATCATAATCACCCAGGGAGTGCAAAATTGCACCCACCAAGTGACATGGTGGGAAAGTGTGTAAATTTCTGTTGAAACGTAGAATGGGGGCGACCGAAGGCCCCCAATTAAATAAGTTTTCTGGCATAATGTCGCCCTCGCAGACATTTGCCGTTCACAAGATTCGAACCACGGACCTTGAGCACGAGAGTCCAGCGCGTCAGCAATCGGCCACCGGACTTCAATATGTATACATAATGAAAATATTAGTATATAGTTAGCGCGTAATGTACTTAAAGTATACAGAATAAAATCAGAATTTATTGTAAATGTATTGTGGATTTCTTAATAAAATCAGCATTTATTGTAAAACTTGAATTTATTTTCAGTTTCCAAATGCTTGAAACTGCATTACACAAAACCCACAGCTAAAAGTCTTGTATTAATCAGACGTTGCCAAGGATACTAAAATAATCAATAAGCTATACGAACACGCAATGCCATTTCTAAAAATAACCTCATGTACAATTCACTGCTGAGATATATATTAGCCGATATAACACAGATAATATGTGACTCAGGTTAGCTTATTCTTTGTTTTGCTGACTGTACCCACAATTACATATCATTTTTATGAAAAAGGAAAATATATCAAATACTTATAGGGTTGGACTCTTCAGCCTGATAAGGTGCAAAAAGCAATGTGGGTTCTGACCAAAACTCACAATATCATTAGTACAACAAGTACGACAACTGCAATATTTACTATTATGCTTGACGGAGTTGCCTCGCTTCATTATCTGATACTATAGGAACATTACATCAATGAAATAAACACCTGCATAAAACAAACTATGAAAGCAAAATGAGACGATACTGGTTCATGAAGAAGGTTCGGGTAGACTAACATATTGGAACCTGATTTTTTTGTAGAAATCTTTTGGAAAAAGCAGATTTGTATATTTCATTTGCGACAAGTTGTACCGATAGGGGATGTATACCAAAATATTTACCAGCAGAATTAATTAATTTAAACACAATTTCTTCACTATCTGTATTTATAGATTTAACAGCTCTCTGTCCGAATATTTTACACCTTCCTGTATTTCCACGTGCAGAATTTTTACTCTGCGTAATAGCTTGTAGATTATCTAAATAATTATTTTTTGGATTTCCATCAATATGATCTATTACAAGTCCATCCTTGATTAGGCCAAAATAACATTCGTAGATGAATCTATGTGAGAAATAATTTTTATTTCCATTGGTATTAAATATAAGATAACCAAATTTATCAACACTACCGACTTTAATCTACAGTTTCTAATTACACCATCACGAGATGCTTCATAATTGATGATAATTGGATGCTTTATAAATTCATTTTGCTTCATTTATATACTAGTATTATTTGTTTAAATCATTATTTTGAAAATCTAGCGAGATAATCTTCCTCGGTTTTTATAGGAGATTCAGAGGATGTATTTTTTTTATCGTAATATCGTTTCAGCTCTCTATTTTTTACCACCACATTGCGCGCACAATTGAGTTTTTCCTCTGACTCCAACACCACACCGCACACACGGTTTTGGTCCTAAACTACCTTGTCTAACGCATTGCATATGAAAGCCGCAGAATTCGTTTACGCATGCTTTGTTACAAGGAGAAGTATATCCGATCATAAGCCAATGGCATCGATTCTTTGTTTGAATCATATACAAAAGACTAAAATTCAATTTAAATATATATTTGTCCTAATTATAATAATGCAGGAATTAACCCCGATTGAACCTTCCGCTATTTCGGCGGGAGCTATATTTGATCTTGACAGACTGCCGAAATATAAATTTAGTTTTTCTATGCAAGATCTAGCTTTAACGAATAAAGATATAACAAAACGTATCCGTGAAGCCAAAAAGGAATTTCGCGACGATGGTGCGGCTCATGTGTGGTCGACATTCAGAATTGGAAATACTGTTAATGTGATGAATGACAAACGAGGAAAAGAGATTATTGACTACCTTGTTCAGAAATATTTTATTTTAATAAAATTTATTGTAAAGACAGACGATGACACCTGGATTATTCGTGACAAACGTGATTCTGTCCACAAGTCAGGAAATAATATTGTTCTTAGTAAAAATTCCAGACCAGGAATACTTACTGGTATTGATAAACCGTATTACGAGCGATCATACCCTGTAACTGCGGTTGTATACGCGGTATATCCGTTAAATAATAAACCTGACGTTGGGGATCTCAAACCCATGAAACTGTCAAGGATAAATTGCGTAGCTGAACGGGTTACAGAACACTTCACAAACGCGATACGCGGAAACGGTTTAAAGGATTTACGACGTAAAAAAAAAAAAAAACACCTGGGCAGAAATAGTTAAAGATACCGGAGCGCCCATCAGCGACGTTGCTGAGCTGGGAAAGAAATTAAAATTCCCAATAACGGTGAAGACGTTAACCGGAGAGATTTTGTACAAACCAAAATGTAAATCAAGAGGAGCTTCGATAGATATTATTGATCATAACGCACACGCATGGACTATGGCAGTAACAATATTTCCACGAGATGGAACGGTTAAATTTTATAATGCTCATGTATTCGATGCTATCAGAAATATCAGTAAAATTGACCCTGTATCTGTGTGGCTGTTTCAGAGTTCGGAATATGATTATCATGATCAGTTTGTTCGATCTAATGGTGATATTTATCGTACAGAATCTCTCCATGTGGAAATGAAAAATCTTGCACAACACCTTTGGCATGAATACACATCTGATGATATTAAGGTTGAACAATTACTTAATAACTGTTTTACCGTTCCAGTTATTCTGAATCCGCCGATGTTGAAATTGCGAGAATATATTACAAGAATAATCAGCTATCAAGGATGTCATCGGCACCATCTGTATATGATCCTGTAGCTAGACATAAAACCGTTTATCTTAATGGGTGTGGTGGTTCAGGTAAAACAACACGCGCGATTAAATTATTTAGTAATTGTTCTGATATGATTGTTTTGACACCGACACATAAACTCGCCAGGGAAATAAAAGAACGAGGAGTAAAATCGTGTACATATCATAGTTTCTTTAGATGGTGCGGAGACGCATGGACTCCATCGCGGATGGGTGAGAAATACATTCCTAAAATTATTATCTGGGACGAGATATGCACGGTGTCGCTAGAGGTATTAAAAATATTTCTTGATTGGCTGTTATTAAAAAATACTGCTGTGATAACGTGTGGCGATCATGGTCAACCGCCACCTTTCATTGGATCGTCTCCACATGAGTGGCTGAAAACATTTGCAGATTATTACGAAGAAATAACTGATGACAATAGAGCTATTGATAAATCACTAAAAGAGTTTAAAAAGTTAATAAGACTACAGTCAGATAAAATACAGTGTGAGATAATGCGTGAAGTAATTCCAGAAACTTCTTTGAATAATTTTTGGGCTTTATGGAAACCTGCTGATTTGATAGTTGCAAGTAGAAAAATAGTTCGCGATACGATTCAACAACAATTATTTACGTTACATAAAGAACAATTTTCAAATCTACCTTTACCTTTGTGTTATCGTCCAGCAGATACTCGACGACAGAATGTTGATGTTGAGATTCCTGGTGGTGGAATACAAAATCTTGTGTTAAATGATAATGCTTTAGTTGTTGTTGATGTTGTTGAGAGCTCGTTAAGCATGGATAAATCGCCGTGGACGTTAGGATACGCTATAACGATTCACTCGTCACAGGGATTAACTATTACCGATACAAATATTTGGATTGTCGATGATCGTATTGAATGGTCAAATGTAGTTTATCTAGCAGTGTCTCGAGTCAGAAGAATATCTCAACTGGGCCGGGTTATCATAGATTGCGTAATAACCGAAGAAATTCCTGACAATTTTGTCGATATCAATAAAAAAGTAGCGAATTATAAGCAATATGACAAAAAAAATAATCGCGATTTTGATATCGATGTTGAATTTATTTATTATAACACTAAAAGCACAACAGAATAATCGTTGTGCAAGTTGTAACTGTAATATGCTGTGGCAGTACTCGACTAATAATCCAAGACAATTTACCGTTGATAGAATTAATAGTAATCTTGGTCACACACGCAAAAATGTAATGCTGACCTGTCTTGAATGTAATCGACGTCGAGGCGCTGGACAACCCTCTGCAAATTTATAAAAGTGAACGCGGTGGTAATTGTGTATCTGTAGGAATTATTTGTAATTGTTCGCGTACAAATCCACGCTGAGGAGCAGTTGAATCTAATCTGTAGATTGCGGGTCTACCTGTGGACCTTACCACGTTAGAAATTTTGTGTGTGGTCACACTCCAGATAGGATCAGTAGCTCTTTTTCTACCTCCTTCAAGTTCACCAGGTTCATATAAATACCTTACGGTAACATTACCTAGTACTGGTTGAGAGGATGATTTACGTTGTATTGGTATATATATATATTTTGATCGCATTAGAAGGTTTCATAGAAGTTGCACGAGTCACTTCGTTGTTCAACGCAGCTATCACACTTTTTAACCTTGCAACCCATTCACGAGATCTCTCCGTGGATTTAAAGTCAGCAGATATTTCCCTTGCGTATTGATATCCAAATAACCGCTCAGCAAGCGTTCGATTAAATCGTTCAACAATTGCCTGATCACGATGAATTTCTGTGTGTCCTCGTCTGATTTTAACGTTATGTCGCTTCATCAACGATGATACTGAACCAAGAAATTCTTTGCCAGGATCAACCTGTAGCAGTTGTGGCCGTCGTAGACCACCACGTTGATAAATGCGTTCAAACGCAGATGCAACTTCAGTCGCTGTTTTTGTTAATAATGGTTCTGCTTCTTTGTATCTACTCGCAACGTCAACGACGGTTAACGCGTATCTGTATGTGTATTGACGTCTGCCAATTTTAATGGTATCGTGTGGTAAAAACAAAATATCTGCTTGATGAACTTCATTAGGGGTACTAACATCAAAATGTGCATACTGAATTTTTTTAGGTGGTGGTAGATAGATTTGCCATATTGCCTGTCGTGCTAACCACGCTGCAGCGACATCACGTGAAACTTTTGCTGCTTCAGTAAGTTTACTAATCGCTGCTTTACCTCTCCAGTATCCTCTTGGGCTATAATAAACCGATTCCATTATTATGATAATAATCAGTTGATTAATTACCAGCCCCTAGCATTATTTTACCTTTCATACCAGCTTTTATCAGAAAGCTAGCAAGTTTCTCTCTGAGAGATTTATCAGGTGTAGAATTTAACGCATGAATCAACTTCACATCTGCAAGGTGCCGTTGTTGTAAATCCTTACTTTTATACGCGACATCGTGAATGTGACACGCTTGATCAATTGCGTTTATTGGATACTCTCCAGGTTTTGGTTGATCTTGGTTATCGAGTCGGATATCGAGACGAGTTCCAGGACCACAATAATTATATCCAGGCAAATGTTTTTCACCAGGATACTTTGCCCATGGAGCTCCTGGTAATTTACCTAAAGAAACAGCGATATCTCCACCTGTCTTTAATGAAATAAATTTGTATTTTTTTGTACCACATTTCACACACCTACCTGTAAGTGCGCGCTTGTTATTTTTTGTTATTATTGTCGTTAATCCACTGGTGGACGTATACGCTCTACATCGAACACAATATAAATTCATCTTATTTATTATTATGGATATAATTGACTTTTCAGCGACACGAAAACAAGAGCCAGTCAAACATCATCCAGCGCTACCAAATTCCATCAGAGCAATTATACTTGGCCCATCTGGGTCTGGTAAAACGCAATTATTACTTAATCTGATAATGCGATGGCTCAAGTGGAATAAATTATATTTAGTAGCACCATCTGTAGATGATCAACGATGTTACGAAGTACTTAAAGATTTTAATAAAAATGCAAAGTCGCTGACGTGTCCTGATAATGATGCTATTGATTTTATTACCGATATCGATGAAGCTCCATCCATAGATGATCTTGATGGATGTATCAATAATCTCGTAGTATACGATGATGTAATGCTGGATAAACAATCCAATCCAGCTCGGATATTTTCGCGAGGCCGTCACAAAAATACAGACGTAATTTATTTAACTCAGAAATACACACAAATTCCAAAAGTGATCAGAAATAATTGCAATATCTTAATTGTGTTTAATGAAGTAGATAATTATACTTTACAAAATATTTATTATACTTGGTGTTCAGGGGACATGGACATGATTAAGTTTAGAAACTTCTTTTCAAAAGCACAAGCTATTCCGTTTGGATTTATAACAATAACTTTACATGACCCCAGATCTAGATATCGTATAGGTCTGGATAAAATCTTTGGTTAATTTACAGCAGCAGAAGGGGTGAACGACCAACGTTGAGTGACCAACACGTAAAATAAACACACCATAAAAAAAACAAAAGTCAGAGATAAAGTAACGGGATAATCTAACCCTAAGAAATCTCACGTCAGTTAGAGGTTCTGGTTTAACGTCGCTGACCTTAAGGTTTTCTTTTCGTAGAAAGGCTTATTTTTCATAAATAATGTCTCAAGTAAAATGGTCCGTTCACCCTCTCTGCTGCTAATGGAATGGAAACAATTCTAATTGCAGTGGGTACAACAGATTGAAATGGAAACAGTTTCAAGTGCAATTGCGTATAACAGGTTGGAGTTTCAAGTCATGAGAATAGAACAAGGCTGGATTATGAGAGGTGGGACTATCTAAGACAGCAGTTATCCGTTTTGCTTGTGGTGGTTGTGTTTCAGAATTAATAAGAAGAATTTCCGTACAATTACTTTTTAAAATTTGATGAAATTGTAACATCTGTTATTGGTAAAAATTGAATGAAACTGACAGAGGTAACCAAAACAATACAAGACATTGAAAAAATCATGAGTTCGTGATCGTTAATGAGTGCAACAATATTAAGAAATTAATAAATTCGTTTCATAAGAAAGAATGAAATTTGTAGCCGTTCGATAAACTTTCGGACGGAGCTATATGTAAAGGATACACATAGAACAAAAAGCAAACATTAACGTTTTGTTGTCTGCATTTCTGCTACATAATCTATGTTTATAAGCATTCGATGTATTTTTCCGTTTCAGGACCATTACATAGAGAGACTTTCGGCACTGGATAAATGGCAATCTGCCCATCCATTTCATTATAGAGAATCGATTGCTTTTCTTGGTTGTGTCAAGAACTGCGCACGGACCTTTTAAAAGAATCTGATGTTTGTGTTTGCTACAGCCATGAGAGGTAAATAAATAATGTCACAAAGGCAATTCCTAAAAATAGTGCAAAGGAGAAAGGTGATGGTGACTGTTAACAAGCTAAATCAGCCCTCCTACACAACTACATAATATATAACTATAATTAACCATTGTCAAGATTAACATGCAGCGGACCTTAAAAGCATGTACTCTAACACAGTTTGTAGATTCTTTAAATCTATTACTTTATATATATATATATATATATATATATATATATATATATATATATATATATATATATATATATATATATATATATATATATCGACCAAATTATTAGAACCAATTTCAATGCAAATAGCATTTTATGTTAGAGTAGTTGTTCCAAACAAATATATTTAACGGTGACTTTGTCTCATAGAATGTTACTGGCAATTGCAAGCAGTTTAAGAGAGGTCTGCCTGATATTAGGATATTGTGACTAGGTTGGACATCATGCTACATGTCTGCGGCATGATGCCCCAGTGCTAGACATATAAACTGCCACACTGCAGACATCGTAGTGATATGACTTAAAAAATTTTAAAGCTACGTTAAAAAGCCAAAATCACACACACTCTCCTCGCCGAACATACTTTATTGTTTGTTCTGACAGTGGTAGGCTTGATGCTAGCATGTTTTTGTTAGAGGTGTGCTGTCCTAGAATTACTAGTACCATCAATATTTTACTAATGTCTAACACATTCACAACAGTTTGAGTAATTAAGAGGTGTCCTGTTTTGAATGTTTTCAACCAAGATGCAGATTATAAATGATCTGAAAGTTGTACCATTTGAATCCTGCAGAAAGAATTATGTCCAGTTCTATATGCTGCTGGACCGTTACCGATAAAGTATTTATTTTTACTCTTTATCGTTATGCCACGGTGGAAATTTTAAATTGTTGCAGATCAAATTAAATTGTTTCAAATCTTTGTTGGTGTTATTAGATTTGACTGCATTGTCATCAGGCAGACAGAGGTATCTTGCATTCAAGCCAACGCTGCGGCGTCTGGAAATAAACGTGCACTTTGTATCCTCATTACGCTAATTCTTTTATGTTTTAGTATATCAATTGCCAGCATGAAATGACGCTGCCAGATTTTGCCATCCACACGGAACACTTTACTTAATTCAGCCAACGTTTCACTATACATATTGATATATGTGCTTCCTTTGATTTATTACGTTCAATGTTTAGTGTAAAGTTTTCAAACATGCAAACATGATCAGTGGTTTGTATGTAGATTACGTGGTGAACCTTTCTTTAAGTTAACAAGTTTTATTTTAATTATTTCATGTCTAATTTATTTTCCCAATTGGTTGTTGTTTTGTAAGCATCTGTACATTTAGAATCGCAGTATAGGGATCTGCAATACTGTCTTTTTCTTCCTCTGTAAAGTCAATCTTTGGTGATCTTCCACCAGCAGACTCCGACTCTGTCGACAAATCAACCACGTATCCTATATGGAGCTGCAAACGTGTGTGTGTATGCGTGTGTGTGTGTGTGTGTAGGTAAAGCTAAGAACGGATCAGTGGAATCAACATTCAATATAAGTCTAATTCAAATATTTTTATATCTTCGATATATTCTTCAGTAACATGTTCGAATAAAACAAATATTAAAATTTACAACAATCAAAAACAATCATCAATCTATTAACAGCAATTCGGTCCATTGTCTCTCCGACTCTGTCATCACATTATTGCACTATGTTTATCGACGTTCGTTTATAGTTATTTAAAATAATTCAGAATCGTAAAGCCAGTCGGTATTGACGCCGTTTCTCTCCTGCTGCCCAGGACTTGGACTTAACACGAAAGTGACGCAGATCGTCTGAATGGTCGTTGTGGAGCATGGGCGTGTAATTATCAGGTTCACACAGTTCCTTCAAAGAAAACAAAGAACAATATATAAACAGATGTAACTGAGACGAACGTCGGCGATGCGTTTAAGATCGTAAAGATTCCTTTCTAGTTTGCCATGGCAACCCGAGATTGTTTACATAATATGAATATTCGGACAGCCTCACTACTCAGTTTAGTGAACAAAGTCGCCCAAGTAAAATATATTTTGGACAAACTGATTATCTTGCTCTTAAATATAGCACCAGTGGCAAATTCTCTTTACAATGTCATGACTAAAATCTGCAATAGACAAGAAAGTAGAGTAGAAAATTAATGAAAACTGTAAAAGGATAGATTCGAAAAGGTGAAAGCTAGGCTTGCGTAAGGCATGAGGTACCAATACTTTAAACACAACCAGGGACTGCAAAGAGTTGCTTCACCGTGATATGATTATGTGTTCATTGTATTCAATGATATACAGCAAAATGTGAGTACCCTTGTTTTCATTTGCGCAAAATAATCTCGGAGACACTCCAGGAATAATTCTTCCTTAGCTGGTTTGAAGCATTTAATTTTGTGACGTCAGCCGTACTGAAACACCGAGATTTTAGGTGCTACTCTAGGGACGAGTTTTTCATTTTTTAAAACATATTTTGTGTGTGCTAAATGTACTCGGTTTGGCATAGGATCGAAAACTTCCATCGTATTCAGGCAAACGTTTTCATACAGACAAAACGGGTTTTCTTATTTACTATGCTAACCTTGTATGACTCGAAGAAAACCTTGTAGCCGCCATCGAGGAGATAGACTTCCGGGTAATGGAGTTGTGGGTAATTCTCCTTGTGAATGTTCCTGTCTAGGCCGCGTAGAAACCGATACCTGTTGCAGGAAAAATAGCTTTCAAACAAACAGGCTAATTTGCTTTTTATTTCAACTTTAATTAAGAGAGTGATGACTCATCTATAAAGAGTAAACACCGATTCTATGTTTTATTGAGATAGTATCGTTTCTACTGCTGTTCACTAGTCTTTTGTTTGTGGAACTTTGTTACACGAACCACTGCTAATTTTGACAGGTTTTGATGACATATTATATGTAAATATAAAAGAAATCGCTTCTTCTATTCATTTCGTTTCTCTGGGAGCCTTTTCTACAGATGCTTTGGTAAAAATTATTCCTTGAATATTAAAATTCTAAGTTTAGGAATTAGACAAAAAAGTTTTTCATATATCTCGTTTAATAATACTCACAGTTTAGGGCCTCTTTCAGAGGAAAATTCGCAGTGGAAAATGAGAATTCCATTTATGCCCCTAGACTGGACTCGAGGACGATGGAGAAGCTCTTGGATTTCCTCTCTGCGGTACATGTTCACTGCACCCTATGTGGTCAGAAAAATACACCGCTTTTAAAACATGCCCGTTTGTTATTGTGAAGATTTGTCTGAGCTGGGAAAATAATTAGATCGACGTGAATTACAGAATGTAGTAGGCGAGATGTTATAAATGTATGTGAAATCTCCAACTGTGGTCACACCCCAATAAGGACCTCTTTTCCTCCATAATCGGATTGATGTTTTGGAGGTTCAATAGTATATTAATAAAGTGTACGAATTTGACATGTCATCTGATTTCAAATATGAGAATTATTTACGCAGGGATTGGGTTGGAGTTGGATTCAAGAGAGTTAGATGTTGATATAATGTGAAGCAAAGATTTTCCGCTCAGTTTTTGTCAGTCCATTTGGATGGATGTTTAATTGTCATACTTAACTATTGCTTCTACTTCCGCCCCATCCCTTTTGCCTTCCAAAAGCCCGCTCCCCTCACCCCCCTACAAAGAAAACATCAGTAAATAACCAGAATAATGTCTGGAATAACATTTCCATCAATTTATAAATGTCTGCATGCACTGACCTTGATATGACCTCCGTTATATTCGTATGGATAACGGCAGTCAATGATGGTAAAATTTTCTATCTCATCGCTGTAATTCCCACGAATCAAGGCTGCCATCTGACGTCAACCGGAAACAAAATATTAATTTCCTTCACATAATCCAGAATCAGAATATAACAAAAAAAAGTTAGAATCTGATAATTGGAATACTAAATAAATATAGAAAACACGCTCAGGAAATTGATCATCAAGTGACTCAATATATTATTTCTGCAACACATCGGTATTATACTAAACTCAGAATTTACATTCTAGTGCCTTTCACGTCCCATCCATAACATATTTTTTTCTGTTCGATGCACGCCATTAAACTTATTTACTGAAATTGTTATATCTTGCTGTCAGTGTTTGAAAGTTATTAAATACTGACTCATTTGTTTATGTGCAGAAATGATAATGTATTTTAACGCTCAATAAGCTACCTTGCAAAAATAATAAAAATGACGCAACTTTTATTTTTATTTCGTACAAGTATCATAAATTTAAGCACGCATATAATACGCATGCGAAGGCGCCCCGATGGAAAAATATATACAAGTGTTGACTGCGAATGCATTTTAATTAACCTTTTCGAGTTTTAATAATCATTCGCGTCTAAATATTCTTGTAATTCCTCAATTGCTTTAACTTAAAATAGTATTAAACTTCTTTCAAATGGATTTTGGTAATAGCCATTAAAATTTCATGATCACTCGTTTTCCAGTTAGTAAGTATTTTTCCATGGTCTTCCCACAGAGTGGAGAGTTGAATTTGTTATTCTTTAATTAACCTATCAAAAAGAATCAAAATCCTGTCATATTTATATTTCTGTTATTTTGTCTTTACCCTTTCAGATCAAATTTATTAAACAAGTATCAACCATCACCCACACACCCAGCCGACTTAACGTGTGTTTATTTACCGTGTGACAGGAAATTGACTTAAGGTCTGTATGTTTGCCTCGAATTGTGGGAAGACAGTAACGTCTGGACCCGTCAGCTGTTAGGTCTGATTCATCACTCAGTCGGTCTACAGCGTCGATGGCTGATTCCTGCCAGGTACTGCATGCATATTCCTATAATTAACGTTTAGAAAATAAAAATAATACGATATAGCGATATAGGTAAAGTCTAGAAAGCGAGCGACCGTAGGTAATATGGACTTGCTCATGTAACCTTGTCAAAACAGGATAGTATGTAATCCTGCCATTTATTAACTAAATTTAATTGCTAAATTTAACTACTAGTACTACTGCTATTACTACAACTACTACTATTATTACTACTACTACTACTACTAATAATAATAATAATAATAATAGTAATAATAATAATAATAATTAGTAGTAGTAGTAGTAGTATTGCTATTGCTATTATGATGATTATTATTATTATTATTATTATTATTATTATTATTATAAATAAAAATAATATTATTTACTGATATGATACAATGATATATGCATGGCAATCTCATAAAGCCATTGGTTGTTATCCTCTTCCTTCTGATAATGATCGCGACGATAGTGTTATACAATATGTGCATCGAGGAAATATGGCAAATTTACCATTACATTATATGTTATAAGCTTTGCATACCGTTATCTGTCTTAACAGTTTTGCATACCTTTATCTGTGTTTGAAGCTTTGCATACCGTTATGTCTTATAAGTTTTGTATACCTTTTTCTGCGTTCTAAGCTTTGCATACCGTCATCTGGCTTGTAAATTTTGCATACTGTTATCAGTTTTATAAGCTTGCATACCGTTATCTGTCTTATATGTTTTGCACACTGTTATCCGCGTTATAAGCTTGGCATACCATTATCGGCATAGGAATACCTTTCCTAACTCTACGAACATTTTGAGCTTTACGTTCTTATTTTTTAAAATACCGGGGAAATCGTTCTTGGGGTGGGGTTTATTGATGTGGTTATTGATTGAACCGTTAATATTAATTCAAAGTTTTGCAAAATGGGTATTACGTGTTTTGTTTGACTGGTTCTGTACTAAATTCCATATTATATCCTGAATAACATGAATATAAGTGCCTCAGAGGATCATTCCCATGACCTCAAGCAGCCTTCCGTTTTTACCTGCTGTAGTTAACGGATTGACAGCAAGGATGTTACCCTTACACTGAGATACAACAATAAAACATCTGGGATGATTGGAATATTTGAACTGTGTATTGTTAGGAAGAAACAGGGGTGTCCGATTTTCTTTTCTTCAGAGAACATTATCCAGCGTGATTAAAGGCACCAAAGAATTTGGAAAATGAGCGAACTAAGAAAAATAAACGGACAATAATAGTATTTATCTTTATTGATTCTGTAGTGAAAGTATGTTGTAGAAATGTAGCAGAAACAAAACAAACTTGTAAAGAATTAAGACAAAATATATATGTCCATTTTTGGCCAGATATCACTCTAACACTAAATAGAATTCGCACAATCTCCCGTTTTGTTTATACCTACTACCTAAAACATTAATATATAAACAATGCATTAAACTTTGTCATTTTATTCCTCAATTTATAATCTCTAATTTGATTTTCACCAAGAAATCCCTAACACTGTCAGCTTGGTGGCGTTTCAAACTAAACGAAACCGCTCAATGAAAACAAGCGGAAAGATTGCTCACTATCCTTTTTGGTTTCTAGAACAGTCCATTTCAGTAAAAACTATGTCGTCTGCCTCCAATATTTGCAATATATAGTTTTAATATTAACATGAAAATACTGAACAAATTAAATGAAAGAATTCTTAATTACATATGTTCAAAGAGACGTAACTCCACAATTTACGGAATTATTGAGATTATCAAAGACGGAGAAGTCATCACAGTTGTTGCTTGATAACATAGACTCACCCATGCAAATATGGCGTCCATGCTATTAAAGAAACTACTCCCATTTGATTTTAAACGACAACAATTTGACAGTAGCTGGGACTCCCTGGCGACAATCATGTTAGAAATTATAAATTGATGAATGAAACGACTTAGTTTTCTGCAATCGTTATGTTCTTGATATTTTTTGTTTTCAAAACTCTGTAAGGGGGGGGTACAAACAATTGGGAGGGTGTGCAAATGCTAAGCATTGACCCCGCTCTAATGCATTGTATGTTGAAGGTTCTGTCAGCAATTACAGTAGATATACTAATAACTGATACGTGACTAAATAAGGACATAATCAAAAATTCCCCAAACCTTTGTTTAATATTCTTTTTTTAAATTTCATGACTGATTACAGATATTATTGCCAGCAAACACCAATCAAGAGGTGCTAATAACCAGTCAAGAGAAGTCAATTTTATACACAGAATACACACTCTCCGGAAAGTCACTTTCATACATAGAATAAACTCTAACGGGAAAATAAATGTTATGTACAGAATCTATGCGAACACGAAATTCAATTTTATACACAGAATATAACACAACCGGAAAGTCAATTTTAGATACAGAATAAACAACAACCGGAACGTTAATTATATACGAAAGAGTTTACCCTAACAGGAATGTCAATTTTATTCACCGAACACACACTAACCGGAAAGTCAATTTTATACACTCCAGAAAAGTCAGTTTTATACCATGAATATGCCATAACCGGAAAGAAACTTTTGTACACAGAGAGTATCCAAACAGGAAAGTCATTTTTATACACAGAATGTACCATAACAATAGCCTCTATTTTATACACAAAATATGCCCTAACAGGACAGTTCTTTATTCACAGAATATGCCATAACAATAGCCTCTATTTTATACACAAAATATGCCCTAACAGGACAGTTCTTTATACACAGAATATACCCTAACGGGAAAAGCAATTTTATATATAGAATATGCCCTAAGAGGAAAGAAAATTTTATACACAGAATATATCTTAACAGGAAAGTCAATTTTATACACCTAATGACCCTAACAGGAACGTCTATTTTATATACAAAATATGTCCTAACAGAAAGTTTTATACACAAAATATACCCTAACGGGAAAGTTAATTTTATACATAGAATATACCCTAAGATGAAATTCACTTTTATACACAAAATATACTCTGACTTCGTAATAAAGAGAGTCTATACTTTGTATCTTCAAGTATGAGACAACATGTTATTTATCATTCAATGAACAAAGGTGGAAATATTGTTATTAATATTAATTTTATTATAAATAGTAATATCATTGCGGTATTCTCCATGATGCATTCCAAGTTTCTTAACGAGTTGAGACAGACTTTATGAATATTATATAAATTTTTGCTTGTTGTGTACCTTTCAATATCTCAGAAATAAGGTCATTGATTGGAGTGTGAAAAAATGTCTTGCATTTTATTCATTTCGTTCCTGTTTAGTTTGCTCATTATGTTCACTTGATTAGATGTAAAGATGGCATAATCTATTAATTCTAATACCGCACATTAATATAGTTTAATAAATCATTCTGAACGTTGGATAATAAGTTTTAGAGTAGGGTTGATTTATTGCACAAAAAAGTTAGTTTGAAGGTTGAAGATCTCTAT